>VZTO01020216.1:0-13644 GCA_013400615.1 Syrrhaptes paradoxus
TGTGATTCTGTGATTCTTGGCAATAACTCCGTAAATATGTGCTATACATTATTGTGGTGGGACTCCTAATTGACTAATTACCATAAATGAACTATTTGACTTCAAAAGCCAGTATTAACTTTATGCCAGCTGGAAACAGATGCCAGCTTTGTCAATACTAATTATAAAGTGCAGAAAATTGGAAATTGAGAGTATTTGGTTGTATGTCACTATTGATCACTACTGATGACTATTTGATTATTCATCACTAAAATGTCAGAGGCTTATAACTCAATTTTCCACAAAAGGCACAATTTTCTCTGATTTGACCTGATTCCTCACTGGAGTTTAGTAAGGGAACAGAAAACTAATACAAAAGCCATGAATGTCTATAGCCAGTAAAACTGGAATGTTAATCTAATAATTTGTTCTGTGTGATGTGTCTTTAGAGAGTCAGCTCTTTCAGAGAACTCTAGCTGAGTAGAAAGACACCTTTCTGACTAACAGAAAGAAAAATGAGTTGGACAGTGCGGTCTGCTTTGTGGCAGATTTCACCTACGCTGCAGAAATTGCAGAATATCAGCACTTTAAAATTACAAACATGTAGCGCACCTGGTTCCTTAACAAACAAAGCACAACATGGGACTCTCCCTTGATGACTTATTTTTGATGAAACCATTGAGCCAAGGCAGAAAGCTTGAATTACAAAAGCAGCAGCCCGAGTAGGCCGGCTTATTCCTGTTTCAATTACTTTTTTTTTCCAGTGAAGGCTGCCTATTTTGTCAATAGCTCTGTCAACATTTTAAAACCCCCTCAGAGTAATTCAGGTTGTTGAATGTAAATAAGCCACCTGCTTTCAAAGATCAAAACAGGATTTATTTGTTTCTTTATTTAAACAGATAAAGATAGCATCCTGAATACAAATAAGAAAACACTCCCCATATCTTTCTTTAATTGCTGTTTTTGAGATGTGCAGATTATCCTCTAACTGTAAGCTTGTAGTGGACAAATATGTGACAGCAAAGAAACTTAAAGATGCATGTGCTTGCCTACATAACACCAGACAAATAGTGATGCAACCCAGAATTTGATGTTTTGTGCATGTATCGCCCAAACAGTTCACTGCAGTACAGGAGATCTCTAGGAAGGACATGCCTGGATCTTATCACAGAAAATGATGAAAACAAAGACCCTCTTTTCAGGCAATGCTGTCAATATTACGAGGGAGGCGCTTCCAGTCATAATACCCCATGGAGGACAGATCCACCTTTGTAGTTGGTGGTGTGTGCACTGAGTAACTGTCTCCATTCTCAGAGCTGGCTGAAGTTTGGGAAACATGGGGTCCAGCACAGCAAACATAGCAACCACTTCATAGAATCTTAGAATGGCCTGGATTGAAAAGGACCATAGTGATCATC
The DNA here is from genome assembly GCA_013400615.1 of Syrrhaptes paradoxus. Lineage (NCBI taxonomy): Eukaryota > Metazoa > Chordata > Aves > Pterocliformes > Pteroclidae > Syrrhaptes > Syrrhaptes paradoxus. Next base: position 1,398 of record VZTO01020216.1, read on the forward strand.
TAGATCCAACCCCCCCGCCATATGCAGGGCCACCAACCACTAGACCAGGCTGCTCAGAGCCACATCCAGCCTGGCCTTGAATGCCGCCAGGGATCCACAACCTCCCTGGGCAACCTGTTCCAGTGTGCCACCACCCTTCAGGTGAAAAACTTTCTCCTAATCTCTAACCTAAACCTCCCCTGTCTTAGTTTAAAACCATTCCCCCTTGTCCTNCCTCCCTCTCCCTGCTGGCCACCCCTTTGTTAATGCAGCCCAAAACACAGTTGGCTTTGCGGGCTGCAAGACTTATACTTTACACTTCCAGAGTGTAAACCTCGTTGGGTGACAGAAATGCTAACGTATGTCTTTGGTTTGGGGAAATTACATCAAGCTTCTCTTTCCTTCCGTCTCAACATTTTATGCTGCCATAAGAGTAAATACAGACTCTAACAGAAGACAGAACTGGAGTATGTGTAGTATGACATACTTATTAGCATGAGTACCCTTGTCATTTTAACCTTGTGCTGTTAGAGACTGTCAAGCCTTATTTTCCTTCTGCCTCCTTTTTATGCTTTCTCCTCTCTACCCTCAGCTCTGTCTTTCCTGAGCAGACAACAGGGGTAGATTTTAGTGCACATTTTGTAAGCCCAAACTGACTTCAGAAGTCCCTGGAACTCTGCACATTGTCGACAGGTTTGTGCTTGGCTGTCATTTATCTGCAGAAGACCTAAATCTTTATTTTCATTTTTAATTATCTTAGGATGTACAGCATAAAGAAAATCTATGTATCTTTTAACTCCAAGGCAATTCCTACCTAACTTATCAGCAGTACATCAGATATATTGTCAGCAGTACATTTTGCAGTGCGGATATGAGGAATTTCATACACTTGTAACAGCTCACAGTCTCAAAGCTGCTCTCACAGCTGCCAGTGGGAGCTTTGCCATTGGCTTCAAAAGGGACAAGTTCTGTTCCATATTTTTAATGCAGGCATCCATAAGAAATAATTTAGTGACTTTTTAAAACTGTCCTCTTACCTTTCGTACAAATGAAGTTACTTATATTGACTATATTCCAGTATATACTTTTAATTATCTTCCATCTGCCAACGTTTTCTCACTGTGTTTGTTTTAAGGTTTTTCTAAGAACACAATGCTCAGGGCATTCATTTGAAAAACATGCTTTTTAAATAGCAAGTTTTTGGTCTTGAGGCAAATATTCTCTGTTATTTATTCAGTTTTTCCACTGACATAATCCAGAATAAAATTTGAGATTTCATGGCAACACATATTCCTATATACCTGTGTCAAACATATTCCTTTCTCACATGGAGCACAATCAAAATTATATAATAATGACAGGCAAACAAGGCTTACAGGTTTCTCACAGTGTTGGAAACACACAGACAACAATCCTACCACACTTACATCAGAGAGTATGATTTAAAATGGAGATTTTGATATTTCTAGCATCCCACGTGCTTTGGGTCTTGTTCAAGCCATGTAGAACATAAGTCTTCCTTCCATAAGTTAAGCAGAGTGCTGTGAAAGATGTAATAGAAGTATAATAGTGTAATAGAAACTATATTTTATTATGGAAAACATTTACAGATAAGCTAATCTATGCAAAGGCTATGGATCAATTTAGGTGAACAGACCAGTCAGTGTAGAAGAGGCTCTTGAAAGAAAAATAAGCAGATGGTTTACAGGCACATAATATATCTCCATCTTCTCATCTCATGCTGGTTGGAGATGAGGAGAGAGAGATTCAGAAAATAAAAAGATTTCTGAAGGGAACCAAGGGCACAGATGGATATTTCAGTTGAAAACTACATGCAATCAAGTTCAGAGTTTCCACTTGACTCCAACCTTTCACAATGGAGATACCTATCCCTAATGTTGTTGACTAACATGACCTGTAGCATGTCAAGAGTAAAAGAGAATGAGACTGGGAATTAATCTCTTTTTCTGAGGTTACTTCCTATCTGTTGAAGTGTTGTTTTGAAGATAATGGCAAAGGCATAATAAGGGAATTAAGCATATGCCATATAAGGAAACTGAGCCATTTGTTAAATATCACAAAACCAGCCTGTGTTGCTGTCACATGCAAGCACCAGGAAACAGTGACTAAGGTAAAAAATTATGTCCTCTGAACTACTCATAAAGTTCCTATTTGCATGCATATTACTTTCAGAGGCATAATGACAGGCTGACAATTGGCGTTACGAAGATGAAGAGATCAAGGGAAGAAGATTTGTATGTGTATCATAAATACAAAATCTAGTCAAATTTAAAGCTGAAAATTTTCAATACTTCATTTACAGGCCTTGGTAAACTATTTGGCTGATGATCACAGCCTGTTTTTGTCACAGTCTCCTTGAAGCATTTTTGGTTACTTTTTTTTTTTTCCCCTCAACAGGTACACTTAAGTAGGAAGAAGAGATAAAAAATTCTAACATTCTCCCATGAATGTGTAATGTTGCTAGGGATGTCCCAAATCTCAGTTTTAGTTGGAAACTAAACAACAGCTAGTAGATGTTGTTAACTATTTTTGTAAGTAGTGACACAGAAAGGGAAGTTTTTGTTCCAAAATTTTTCTAGCAGGGCAAGCCCAAATATTTGGTGGCATCCAAATTTTTTTTCAGAAACCAATGGAATCATGCTCAATAATTTTTTATCCATTTCTAAATCCTGAAATATTCCATTCCATAGAGAGATGGTAGGTGCAAGAGGACTTACAGTAGTGGGGGTTTGGGAAATGTTTTGAAAATTATTTAAAGGGATTTTAGATTTACTGGATCTTGAATTCTGTGACCTAAGTCCGCTATAACAACTGATTTTTGGCTGTGGATATACAAGTTTAGCTGTCCTTTGACTACTTATTGCTGCTGGGTGAATAATTGTAAAAGCTAGCCCTACTTCCCCACTGTTGGTGTTCTCTTGCCCTCAGTCTCTCCCACATTCATAGAGAGCTAGGAAAAGATGCTTGTGTTATCACTTACAGCTCAGATATTACAGTATTTGTTGCAAACATACCTCTTAAGGTGTGGTTCAAAATTCCTTTTTGGGCCAGGGATCCCAACCGACAGAGAGAGTGCCAGAAATCATAAGACAATCTAATATACAGCTCAATACCAATGAAACCATTCTTCTTTTCAGAAACAATTGAAGATTCATGAAAAAACAAATTTGATTCACTCACATTAGCACTGAGTCACTAGGTAAGGGCTACTTTCTCTCTTCCTCTCTCTGGTCTGCTAGATACCTATCTATCTACACTGAATCAAAGAGCTTCAACAGGAGAGCCTGTTGCACACTGGTCTATCAGCAGGTGAGGACAGCATTTTTACTGGAAACCCAAATTTGAATTCTTTCTTTGAACACAGCATAGTTTCTCTAACTAACAGGATTAATGGGTGCTTGATTGATACAATGGCTTGTGTAAGAAAGACTTAGATCTATAAGTCAGGGAGAAACATCCTGGTTGACAATATTGAAGGAAAGGAGAAATCCCACTTGGCTACTCAAGTCCCATTTCTACCTTGCCATCTTTTGCTAGTTAGTTCAGGCAAATCCCTCATAGAAAGCATACAGATGTCTAGCTTGGACCTAGAGGGTACATGCAGTAGTGTGGTGGGTATAGCTTTGGTTTATATCCAAAGGTTCCAGCTGCTGAAAGATACTGGAGCTGTGAATAACTATTCAGGGAGAATATAGTTTAATCATCAGAGTGCCAGGTCTGGGAAATTCCCTCTATGCAACAGTGAAACTCAAGGACTGTGACTCTTCACTACAGAAGGGTAGAGACAATTTCTACTGTGAAAAGAAAGCACTGAGTTTCATTATCATCATTATCTATGTGAGCATGAGGTGATGTCAACAGAATGTGGATCATGCAGAACAGCAATCAAAACAAGATAAAAAAACTCCTGTTTGTCCTAATGAGTGACTAAGACAGCAGATATTTTTGAAGAAAATATGTTTACCATGAGTGTGCACATAGAAACAGCTTTTTAATTTATCACACCAAGTGGAGATGCAGCATCTTGCTGAAGGGCCAGATGGCTTGGGTTCTTAATTGGTATATGCAGTTTGTTATTCCTGCAGATCAGATCGCTCTCACCTTCACATAATAAATTGCTTTTCCACAGATTTCACATTAAGTTACTGGGAACAGATTTTTCACTCAGTAGTGACAGTGCAATTGCTGTAGGTGCAATGGGCTTCTCATTTTATTTATAGCTACCATAATTCCAAAAATCCTACAACAAACAGTTTTTCTGGCCTGGAAAAAAAAGGCACATAGAGGCGTTTTTCTCACTGGATACTGCAGGGAGTCAGGAAGAAGCAATCTCTTAGGATGTAGGATTGTTCTACCTCCACCTCCGGGTAGACTGAAAAACATCTCTGGCAGAAGGTTTGTAACAAATAAGAACAGGGAGCTTAATCTAAGCATCCACTGAAACAGTAGCCTAGTTCTGAAGCTGGGAACCTGGGAGACCTGCAATTTCTGTATCACCTCACGCTTAAGAATAGTATGTTTTCTAATTTGTTCTTAGTTCTAAAGTTCTTAATTTTTTGGTACTTTGGGCTTAGAATTTTTGTATAAGGCAAGAAACAGTAAAAAGAAGAATTTTGCAATTAGGCTGTATCAGAATGGATAGGTAGGATCACCCTTAAACCCACGAAAAAACATTATCTCCTGACCATCCGTCTTGTAAAACTCACACTGGTGGCAATTCATTGCAGTTCCTAGCCTGTCAGATTTCTCAGGGTGTTTAAAGCTTAGCTATAAAACTGGTGCTAAAAAAAGCCTGCCGGCTGACAGAAATCCTACCATTCACTGCTTTTTTCATCCCTTTCTTTTCTGTTATTTCAAGCAAGCCTTAAGAAGAAACTATACCAAATACTGGAAGATGACTGGTTCTCATGGAAGAAGGAAACTTGTAACAGCATTTAGCATTTTGCCCAAAAAATAATAAGCCCAGATGCTTCCAATGCCAACTGCAAATGAGGGGAAGTAAAACATATTTCATAGCTGATGGAAAGTATTAGTATAAATACGCGGACTCAGACATGTAAGAAAAACTGACAACACAACCTCAGTGCCCATGAAAATAGCAGAAGCAATCAATCAGATTCAGTATATATTAAATAGGGGGATTTTTTTGTTGTCACTCAAGTAGCTTGCACTTTTGCTCTTCTGGTACACCAATGGGATTCACTCTGGCCTCTCTCTGACAAGATCTTCTGGACGAAACATCTGCTTTCACATCCTGTTTTCCCCATCACAGAAGCAATCTCCTGTTGCTGAAGGTACTAATAATCCCTACATACACTGAGGAATATTGTATATAAACAATAAATTGAGGACATTTTTAATACATGGCAGTAGTGGTACCTTAGGACATGTCATTATATTAATTTCTAAAACCAGCACACAAAAGGGATCTCCCTTATGCTGAGAGCTTTTTATTATTATCTTACCAGACTTCCACTGTAAAATAAACCAGCAGATTAAGCCTCCAGTTTTTGTGTCTGATTTCAATAACAGAAATTTTGTTCTGATTGGAGAAATGGAATTTAAAGAAATGAGAGCGAAAGTGCAGGAAGTTATAGGTTAAGCAGAAGAAAGTAATTCTGTTTTTCTTCAGGATCTACTCTTTCTTCCATGCTAATAGGCTAAATAAAAAAAAGGTATAGTAAGAAAAAGAAAATGAAAATAAGCATATACACTGCTAAACACAATGGGTATTTATTGTTTCTGCTTGGATCCTAAGGATCACTTTGCTCCACAGAAAAAGAGTTTGTAGTTTAAACCGTTCTCATATATGCTCCAAATACTTCAAAAGGAAACACTCACTATTTGAGCTTGGATGTTCTTTTCAAATAGTTGAATGGCATGACGCTTTGGGTTATCTTTACAACCCTCTTCCATGGGAAGCTGTTTTGTTCTGTTCAGTTTAGCTAGACAGTATATATACAACCCTCTCTGGTAGTTCCTTTAGCAGAGAGCCATCCAATTCCCAAATCACTTCTTCCTCTATACTCACAAGGCCACAGCATTGTGTATACAGATGGTGGTGGAGTATGGATGATCCAAGACATGGTAGCGCTCCAGACTTTCTGCAACCCACATTTTCCTTATCATATGACAACAATGTCAGTCTTTGCAGTATGTTCTCTATTGCAATAAGAAGAAAAAATTTTCTGATACAGTTATTAGAAACTTTCTTTGGCATACAGGTGCACAAAACCTAGCAGATAGACTAACTATTCCTGGACCTTGGAATAGATGCTATGCTGTCATCTGAAAAGGAAATACTGGCACAGAAAATGAGATCTGAATTCACGAAATCTCATTTTGATCTGAGTCTTGATATGAATATTAATACAGATTGATGGTTCCTGGGGGTACTGTTCAGCTCCTGACATTCCTTGAAGCTTGATTTTAAACTGCCTAACCAGTGTAATTTCAACATTTGTCCTGGTCATACCCTACACATATCATCTTATCTTTTACACAGATACTTTCTCAATGCATCATTTTATTCTCAAAACCTCTCACACAGGGGCAGTATAACTGCAACAGGGGTACTTTATTGCAACTATGTCAGACTTTTGTCACAAGATCTTTATAATATTTTTAAGACTCTGTAATATAGAAGACTGCATAATTTAGCTAGTCCACGTTTTTCAACCAGTCATTTTCAGATGTAATTGGAAAAGGAAAAATATTAGTCATAAAAAGATTTTGAAATATTTCACAAAATTTTAATTAAGACATTATGTAGGCCCAAAGAACAGGATCAGCAAATAAAGGTGGACAAATGAAAAACCACATGAGAAAGAATTTATAATATATTCAATTGCTTTCTCCCTCACACATAGCAGAAGCATTCTGTGGACATTAACTTGGCTGGTATATTTTGTTTCCTCTCCATTGCCCCTATGTTCTACTCTTTTTTAGACCCTCAGATCTGTATAAAAACATATACCTTTGGCTATATTTATATTGCAGGGTTAATGGGTGGTCTTGAGAGAATATTTAAGCATACTAAGCCCCACAGCCAGTGCCTCTTTGTCATTATTAGCCTTGTTAGATTAACTTGGGTTGGGCTTCATGCATCCCTGCTGTGCTTGCAGATACAAGCTCGGAATAGTCATCGACAGATTGAGTTATAACATGAAAAGCCTTAATTGTGCCATGCTGAACCCCTCCAGGACTCATTCTTGACTCAAAGCACGGTCATACCTTACCTCCCTTGTGCTTCTGAGCGTGTACTAAAGATCCACCTTTATATACAAGTATACAGAAATTTGCATGTGCAAATTTGCATATGCACGCAGGTGTGTACATTTCTATATGCAAACATGCATACATGTGGATAAATAATTGTCCTGGTTTTGACTGGGACAGAGTTAACTTTATTCATAGTAGCTAGTAAAAGGGTATGTTTCGGATTTGTGCTGAGAAGAAGCCTGATCACATACTGATGTTTATAGTTGCCGACAGGACAGTCAAGGACTTTTCAGCTTCTCTGCTGTGCCAGTGTCTGCAGGTGCAGGAGAAGCTGGGAGAGAGCATAGCCCCAACTACAAGCCTAGGATTCGACCTTAGGTTTAGGATTGAGACCCAAATTGGCCAATGGTATATTCCATGTCATGCATGTCGTGCCCAGTATATAGAAGAGGACCTGTCCGGAAATTCGCACTCTCTCTCTGGGTCACCCCTCTCTCAGGGTTGTCTTGCTGTCTCAGTCAGCTCTCAGTCTCTTGGATGCTTGGGCTCTTCTCTCTTTTCCAGGATTGCAGTTCTCTACCTCTACCTGCTCTGGGATTATTAGCCGGGAATGGGCTGAACCTTAGGCATCAGGTAATGAGCAGTTTCACTGTGTATCACTCGTGTATATTTGTATATATTACTATTATTATTTTTATTATTTTCTTTTTTATTGTAATTTAGTTATTAAATTGTTCTTATCTCAACCCACAAGTATCTTTTCCCTATACACCTTTAATTTGCTCCCCTGTCACTGGGAAAGGAGAGGCTGAGCAAGCGGCTGTGTGGTGTTTGCTGCTAGCTGGGTTTAACCACAACAGTAATGCAGATAGTAGGTCAGATAGATATGTGAAGACAACATAATAACACTATCTGTCTTATACTGAACTCTACACATAGTGAGAACATCCCTCTTTGGAAAAGAGTGGCTTTTAAACTTAGCAGCGAGAGGATCTTTCAACCCTTAGAAAAAAGGTGGACAGAAAATCCTACTTCTGGCTTGCATTTTTAAAGCTTTAAAAGTGTTCCCCACTTTAGTTCCTTATTTCCAGACACATGGAATATTTAGACAACATAGTTATTACTCTCTTGTAAAGTGGACCCACTTTTCTTTAGGGACTTAAAGTCACACTTTTACCAACAGTTTAGCCATTTATTCCTGGTTGTTGCAATATTTATTTGTATAACAAATAGCACAGTTAAAGCTGATGTGCTCAGTGCCACCTTTGTCTCAGTCTTCACCAGGAGAGTCTCCCAGGCCTTTCTGCCTAGAGATAAAGTTCGGGGAAAAGACAATCTACCAGGAATGGAAAAGGATCAAGTCAGTGATTACCTGAGAAATCTCAACCTATGCAAGTCCGTGGCACTTGATGAGATATATCTGGGGATGCTAGAAAAGCAAACTGATGTCACTATGACACACTCTATCATCTTTGAAAGGCCATTTAACCAATGAAGGCCCATAATGGCTGAAGAAAAACAAGTGTGGCACTTGTACTCAAAAAGGTGAGAAAGGTGACTCAGGGACCTGCAGGCTGCTCTGCCTCACTTTAGTGCCCAGAAAAACATAGAGTGAGTCCTTTTGATCTACATTTCTGGGCAGCTGAAGGAACAAAAAATGTAACTGGAAATAACCAGCATGAATGAGACAAAAGCAACTTGATTGCCTTCTATGGTCAAATGACTAGATTTGTGCATGAGGAGTGTTATGGTTTTGACTCTGGCTAGCTGCAAAGAGCAACTACTCACTCACCCTCCCCCCTCCCAGGGATGGGGGAGAGAACTAAAGGTGTAAAGGGAAAAGAGACTTGTGGGTTGACACAAGAACAGCTTAATAACTAAACTACAATAATACTGAAAATAATGAAAATAATTATAACAGCAAAAGTAATATATATAAATATACAAATGAGTGATACACAGTGAAACTGCTCACAGACCAATGACCACATTTCAGCCTGTTCCCTGCTAATGATCCCAGAGCAGGGAAAGTCCCACAACCGCAATTCCAGAAAGGAGATAACAGCCTGAGTGTCTGAGAGACTGAGAGCAGACCGAGAGAGTGACACAACCTTGAGAGAGGGGAGACTCAGACGGAGACAACCCAAAGCAAGAGAAAGTACTTTTGGACAGGTCCTCACCTATATACTGGGCATGATGTGCATGATATGGAATATATCACTGGCCACTTTGGGTCTCAATCCTAAACTTAAGGTCAAATCCTTGGCTAGTAGTTGCGGCTGTGCTCTCTCCCAGCTTCTCCTGCACCTACAGACACTGGCACAGCAGAGAGGCTGAAAAGTACCTGACTGTCCTGTCAATAACTATAAACATCAGTATGTGATCAGGCTTCTCAGCACAAAACCAAAATATACCCTTTTACCAGCTACAATGAATAAAGTTAACTCTGTCCCAGCCAAAACCAGTACAAGGAGTGAGCAGTGAATGTAGATTACCTTGACATTAGCAAGACTTCTCATGTGGTCTCTAACATCATCCTTAAGACCAAGTTAGAACACTATGATCAAGATTGATGGACTATCAGACAAGTAAAGTATGGTTCAAAATTATACTGGTAAATAGCTTGTACACCACTGGAATGCTGGTTAAAAGGAGAGCACTCACAGGGGCCTATAGTATTTTAATATCTTTATCAATTACCTGTAGGAGATGGAGTTCCCTCTTATCAAGTTTGTAGAGCTTTCCAATCTGAGGTGAAGTGTCAGTATGCTCAGCGGTAAGGCAGAATTTCAAAGATGGCAATACAGGCTGGAGAAATGAGTCAACAGGAACTGCAGGAAAGTAACCATGGACAAATGACGTTTCTGGGAACTTTGCGTGGACTAACCTTGCAGCAGTACAGGTTGGGGACTGGATGGCTATGGAACAATGCTGCTGTTGGTAGGAGATGAGAGAAAACAGACGTAAACTGAAATAAGAGACATTCTGTTTAACATAATGTTTTTCCTGTGAGGACAGTCAAGCAGTGGAACAGGCTTCCTGGAGAGATTATGTAGTCTGCAATCTTAGAGGTTTTCAAGACTCAAGCAGATAAAATCCTGAGCAACCTGGTCTCAGGTCAGTGTTGGCCCTGCTTTGAGCTGGAGGTTGGAATAGAGACCTCCTATGGTGCCTTTCAACATAATGGATACTGTGATTCTGTGTTTGTTTCATACACATGGCTGTATAACCACCTCCACACTTACACATATTTACATTTAGTCTTTCAGGCTAAAAACACCAAACCAATGAGAGACCGTACACTCTGTACAGACATCTATTGTCAAATATAATCCACTGACCTACATGGTGCCAGAATAGTGACTGTCATTAACTGAGCTGCTGCTCCCCTTTTTCAAATTCCCTCTTCATGCAATAAGAGGGTTATAAATTTTACACCTAAATTCAGTTGACATTTTCCCAAGCAAATATCAAAGAACACTAAAGTCTTTAGAACTGACAAAGAATTAATGTTAAAAATCAAAACAAGTTTAATGGAATTTTCTGTTCTTAACAGTGAGGGAGGGAAGGCGTTTTTATTGAATGCTCTGTTCCATACAGATTGTGTCAGTCATCTGATTCATAAATAGAGTGAGTAGGAAAAAAGGAGGCATTTTTTCCAGGCAAAGATGACCCACAAATACAGAACTATGATTAGTTAAATTTTAAGAAATTACCAGTACCGAGGTAGGTAAGATATATTTATTAAACACTAATGACACATCTACTTAGCTATATACTCTTCCTACAGACCTGTACAGCTCATGGAGCCTACTCGCTTCCCCACCCACTTCATTTGTATGTGGCATCAATGCTAATCTCAGTGGCATTTAAAGAGAATGTCTCCTCTCAATGCAATATTGTACTTCAGTTAGTAATTTTTAAGTACATGAGTGTAGGAGGCTGTGACCTCAGAAATTCACATGTTTATTTGAGTTATCCAAACCTCAAACCTGAGAGACCAGGCCAAAAATATCCCTAAAAACCTGTTTTCATGAAAATGTTGCCGTGAGCTGCAAAACAAACAAAAAAGGACACATGAAAAACCAAAGGGCTTTTATGAATTGCAGGTCAGGAAAAGTATGGTTTTGGGCTCCATTTTTCTGAATTAGCCTCTTGGAAAGAGTGGGAATGTAGTTGACTTCTAGTCCATCTCTCACTGGTAGGTAAAGGCAGTGAGAAAGTAATGGCAGGAAAGCTACAGCAAAACAGTGTGCCTGCCAAAATCCTGGATCCTTTGCAATCAGGCTTTGTGCCAGGTCGTAGCGTTTAGAAAGCAACAGCAGCACTAAAAGATTGTCTCCCCATGGCAATGGATTGGCTATTTCTCAATGCTGAAAATACTCAAACTCACTGTAGTCTCCAGCAGTCAGTCCCTCAGGGTTGCTGTCCCATTTAAGTGACATTTATAAAGGCAGCTTTTACAGTTGTACAATGAATTTCTGCTTAGAGGTTCCAAAGAGTAGTAATGGTAAATTGTTTCTCTACTAAGGACTAGTGGGAAAAAAACTGAACAGGTGTATATCTCATTTTAGGACATGTTTGGGTTTATTTTGGGTTATGAAAAATACCGTTCTATCCTGGTTTTGGTTGCTAGTGAAAACAAGTGACCTGTGAATATGTAAGGACGCTGTCCATGTCAGATCAATTATGAAACCACCTGTCTCTCCTGGAAATCCAGCAGGAGCAGAGCCCTGCTGGCAGGCGACAGAGGCATGTGTGGACAACCTCATCCTCCTGGGGCCCAGGACACCATATGCAGTTGTTACCAATGAAGGCACTTCCACGGCTAGAAAAAAATTAAGATTTTATTTTGTTCGTAGGTGGAGAATAAGCAAGCAGCGCTGGACGTCAGGGGAGCATCTGCTCTACCACAGGCGTACCTTTCCACAAAACCTACCCCTCTATTTATTCCCCAAAATGTTGCATATTCATCAAGTTTTCACAATACATTCTTTCATATGCATCTCCAAGCCCAGTCTAGCCC
>VZTO01020217.1:9719-68012 GCA_013400615.1 Syrrhaptes paradoxus
TCTTGCAGCAGTTGGGAGAAGGAAAAGCTGAACAAGATGCTTGTCCACCTCCAAAGGCCACAATTCACAGCCTGACATACTAGTGCAAACAGACTCCATGTTCACATCGTGCCAATACGAGGGTGACACACTGTGCTGCACTGCACGAGGGGGAGACGGTGCCTATGCGCTGCTCTGGCTCTGTGGGCAGCAGCCCCTGGGGAGCAGCAGGGCAATGACTCTTTTGGCCATCCTGGCTAAATCCACCTGCAAATATGAGTCGGATCCTCATGCCTTGCTCATGCCTTACTGCTGAGAGAGCTGTCAGTGCTCTCACTGGGGCAAAACTCCTACGCAATGGAACAAAAACCCCAAAACATCCTTGGTAAATACTATCTCCCTGTGCACTTTAAGGGGGAAGAGTCTGTTTTAGTAGTCAGGAATTTTAGGGTCAGCTCAACACAAGTGGGTTTGGGCTGTTTCTGGCTGTCATTTGAAGTTATGTTAAAGCTACCCCATCATTTCCAATGTTCAGGCTGGCAGCTCATCACACAAATGAGTTCTCACCTGTAGTAGTACTTTGGAAGGTGGATCGGATGTGTTTTTCAGTACTGGGAGAACAATGATCTTAAACTGAATGGCTGAAAAATAATTTCTGGGCCAAAGTTGTCCTTAGTAAAGTTGTGGGGCCAAAGTTTTTAACAAGTATTTAAGCACCTGACTGGGCAGATTGGTTCTGTGAAGGTTGTGTAGGAACTGTTGGGTACCAGGAATGAACTCATGACAATTTCAAGTGCTTAGATGCTTTTGGAAGTCCAAAGGAACACCTAAATGACTTTGCATGTACTCAATCCAAACTCTTAAAATATGAAAACTGACTCTAACACAACAGGATAATTAAACCATACTCTGAGTGTAAAGCCCATAGTCTAAGGTGTGGCTGAAACCCATTCAGTGACTGTGGCATTCCTCTTCTGGTAGCAGCAGGGAGGAGACATGGGTAATTAGCAAAGGCTTATTGCTATTGAGCTGATGCAACAAGTTCTAGATATAAGTGGGAAGAAATATTTGTGAATGTTATTTATCTAGTTTTTTAAATGTATTTCTACACTAACTGCTGCCCAATCACTTTCCAGTCATTAAGACTGTAACTCTATTGTGTACTTTTGAGTGTCCTGTATAATCTAGTCATTAAAATTGCACTTAAAATATAGAAGTTGAATGAAGTCACTCCAGAAAGTACTTAGTGGAGAGGAGGATGTCTCTGAAGACCTCCAGAGCCTATCTGTCTAATTAAATTCAAGCAAAAAATTTCCTTAGCTCTCAGGTCTTTTAGTTAGTTCAGCAAGTTGTTATAGATCTAGTCAGATGAGTATGTGATTTAAAAGATTTAATAAAAATAGCCAGAATGTGCTGAAGCTAGAGGGGTTTTTTGATTTAAAAGTCTGAAATGAGTAATACCTAATCAAAAAGGAAAAGTTAAGGAAAAGTGAAAAATGTCAATTTATTTTGCTGGAAAGAAACCAAATTAAATTCTGAACAAAAGCAGCTTTTTTGCTTATTCCCATTTTGAACTTTTCCATATAAATATTTGTATAATGTTATTTAGAATTACAGTAATATAATTAATCATGATGAGATTAAAAATTTTAGGCTGCTTAAGTTCAGAGGAACAGAACAGTACTGTGGAAAAGCAGAAAGAAGTGCATTACAGCACTCCACCTCTGACCAAAATGAAACCTATTCCTTCATTGTCAACCTCAAGAAATAAAACACAAACTCTTACAGTGCAGATAAATGCTTCTGCAAATGGAATCCTATATATTAAGTAAATTATAGTCTTTGTGTATTTAACTGTGTGCACAAAATTGCCTTCTAAAGATGTAGCATAGGTCAATTACCAAATATTACTCTGAGATTAATTAATATTCCAAATATTTCTACATACTATATAGAAAAAACATTTACTAGTGCTCATCAAGGTACAAATGTAGTTAAATTTAAATTCCTGTGGCTCACACTAAGTACATTTTTCGTAACAAATGTTTCCGTATATATGGAAAGAATAAAGCTTATTTACGTGCCTGGGTATGGTCTGTGATCTATCTGTTCACTGTTAATTTCCTTGCCCAGAAGTGCTTGCGTGCTGAACACTAATGACAGGAAAGTACATTGCCAGCACAAGCTATGAAGTGAAATGCTTTGTTTATAGGATATGAGTGTACACTGTTTATAGGCTTGCTAATGCGGGTGAGCATACATATGAGCACGCACACACATGCACAGACGGTTAAATTTATTTTATTGCGTATTTTTTATGTCCCAGTCCCTACGCACTCTTAAATACCTGGTTGATCTCTCAATTTTCTTATTACCCCACAGAGACCTTAATAATTAAATAGAACCTGACTTCCACATGTAGAGCCTCTACCTTTTAAAGCAATCTTAAAAATTTAGTGCCATTACAGCTGCCAGAGTCTGTAGTTACTGGGATTTATACTTGCTCACAGAAACATCTTTTTTTTTCTTTCTGGTTCTGCTATGTATAGCATTATATCTTCCAGTATAAATGTTTTAAATAATTTAGCCAACATGCAAATGAAAATTCATCTGGCTATTATTCATTCTAGGGTGGCTCAGAAATGCAACTGCTTTTGTATTTATTTCACTTCTTTGAAAGTGAGCTCCTAGAGCTCCTGCAGTGATGCCTTTGGCAGGATGTCACCTCCACGAGCCATTTGCCAAGTTGTAGCTATGGAGATCTCTTACTGCAACTGGGCACCGTTTGTAGTATCAGCAAGAGCCTCCATGGAGCTGGTGCCCTCCGTCTTGGATGCAAGGGGAGTTTCTTCACTAGCTTCTTGAGCAGATGTGGACTTACTAAATGCTCCCTCTCTTGAGATCAGTCTAAATTTTAAGTACTGCTGAAGCCCCTCTTAAGGCCTGTGTTAAGAACCTGAGAAGTATATGAACATTGATCCTTTGCAGGGTAGAAAATTTCTTCTCTGGTAAGAAAAAGAGATTTGAAAATTGGGCTGCCAAGCAGGCAGCTGAACAGCAGCTTCTTCAGAGGTGGGGTCCTGTAAAGCAGCGTGCAGTCATCCTGCTATTTCTCTTTTTCACCACTTCAGCTGACAAATTTGGTTTGTTTTAAACTTTAATATTTGATTCAGTGTCTAGAGCTCTTCTTGCAGTGAAGACTTCATGACAGCTGACTGACCTGGCAGGAAAATGGCAGGTGAAATTCTGGGTCAGTGACTGCAAGTAACGCACAGGGCAGGAAATAGCCCTTGCTGAACATATACACAGCAATGGACCCTGACTTAGCCATTAGTGTTCAGGAAAGAGCTAATACTTGGGTTCAAAGGCACAGGGAACATTAGGCATTACTAAGAAAAAAACTGAGAGTAAACCAGAAATAATCATTTAGGTGCTACAGGAATCAGTGGTGTCCCCACATCTCAAACACGAGCTGCACCTGGTGCCACCCAGCTGAGTCAAATATTCCCTTAATCTCACAAGATGTAGCAGAAGTAGAGAACAGGAAGATATGAATCAAGGGAGGTGAGACATAGGCTATAAGAACTAGTGACCACTCCTGTGATGTTTTCAGGTGGGTTGTGCAGACGTGTCTTCCTGCAGCACATTTAGAGTTCTGGAACTCGTTGCTGCAGGACATCATGGGCACAGCAAATGGAAACGGGTTCAGAAAGGGATTATACTTATTAGTGGAGGACAGCTCCATCAGGAACTATTATACATAGTTGTCAGGATGTAGCCTCTGGCTCAGGAAGTCCATAAACATCTGCCTCACACATTCTGCAAGAATATCAAATGTATACACACTTCAATCTTGTATATCCATTGTTTGTCTGGAGACAAGCTGCTGGATGACAGAGACATCTGACCCAGGTACTCCTCTCATTTTTAAGGATTTAAATGTGGTTGTTTTTCCTCCTTTCTAAATAAGTTCTAGGATAGGGAACTCCACTGTCTTTTTACAGTTGGTAAGTGCAAGGCAATGTTTTGCAAGTTTTGCACTAGCTTTCTGTGTCTGGAGGCAAATGGCTACTTAAGTTTTCCAGACACACAAATAACAATGTATACATAAAAATCCATGGACCAGAAGAATCCTCAGAAATGGAGCATTAAAAATTAGGTAGTGACTGGGTGCACTTTATATGCTGAGTTTCTTTGGTGTTTTATTCAGAGACAGAAAGTACTAGAAATGCACAGCCTCAAAGGAATGCACAGACTACACGGGGGTTATTAGATAACTCAAGTTCTCCCATTTTCCGAAAGTTGCGTGTAGAAGGTTTGTAGGAAAATAGCACTCCCGCCAGCTCCCTCGGTATCCTTGGGAGGATCCCATCCGGCCCCATAGACTTGTGCATGTCTATGTGTTGTAGCAGGTCACTAACCATTTCCCCTTGGATTATGGGGGCTTCATTCTGCTCCCAGACCCTGTCTTCCAGATCAGGGGTTGGGTACCCTGAGAACAACTGGTCTATTACAGACTGAGGCAAAGAAGACATTAGGCACCTCAGTCTTTTCCCCATCCTTTGTCACTGTGTTTCCCCCCCACATCCAATAAAGGATTGAGATTGTCCTTAGCCCTCTTTTTGTTGCTAATGTATTTATAGAAACATTTAAGGAATGGCCAGCCTTCCTGGGCTCCTTTGCCCTTCAGCACTACCTCCCAAGGGACTCTGTCAATCAGGCTCCTAAACAGGCCAAAGTCTGCTGTCCTGAAGTTCAAGGCAGCTGTTCTGCTGACCCCCCTCCTTACCTCTCCAAGAATCAAAAACTCCATCATTCATGATCTCTGTGCCCAAGGCAGCCTCCAGCCATCACATCACCCAGAAGTTCTTCTCTGTTTGCAAACAACAGGACCAGCGGGGCACCTTCCCTAGTGGGCTCACTCACCAGCTGTGTCAGAAAATTACCTTCCACACACTCCAGGAACCTCCTAGACTGTTTCCTCTTTGCTGTATTTTACTTCCAGCAGACACTTGCTAAGTTGAAGTCTCCCACAAGTACAAGAGCTAGCAACTGTGAGACTTCTCCCAGCTGCTTACAGAATATTTCATCTACCTCTTCATCCTGGTTGAGTGGTCTGTAACAGACTCCCACCAAGGTATCAGCCTTGTTGGCCTTACCCCTGATTCTTACCCCCAAACACTCAACCCTATCATCACCATCGTCAAGCTCTAGACAATCAAAACACTCCCTAACATACAGGGCTACTCCACTGCCTCCTTCCTTGCCTGGCCCTTCTGAAGAGTTTATACCCATCCATTGCAGCACTCCAGTTGTGCGAGTCATCCCACCAAGTTTTCATGATGGCAGCTATATCATAGTTTTCCAGCTGCACAATGGCTTCCAGCTCATTCTGTTTGTTGCCCACGCTGCATGCATTGGTGTAGATGCACTTCAGTTGGGCTGTTGATCCTGCCACTTTTTTTTGAGGGAGAAACCCTAATTCCTATGTGACCGTTCTGAGGTGCTTCCATGCTTTCTGACACATCAATAACCCTTGTGGCTTTTCTGCCACATGGGTCTCCATCTCCTACCTCCACTGAGATGGCAGCCGAAGTACCTTGCTAGCACACTGACCCTCCAACCTTGGCATGCTGCCCCTTGGCTTATCTCTAGTGAGCCTTGTTTTATCCCTTGCCCCCTTCAAATCTAGTTTAAAGCTCTTTCAGTGAACCTTACTAACTCTTGTGTTGTTTTCTTCCTTGGAAAAACAAGGGGGTTCTTGGAAGTAATTAGGGGAGACATTTCTGTCCTTAATTGGAACTGCAGTATGTTGTCTGCTCTTACAAACCTCTGTCCCGGTAATTCCAGATGGAAATGTTCCCGGTTTCATTTAGGTATGTGCTCCTTGTGCAAAACTAGTCTCTATGTAGGTAAGCCTCTCTTCTCTGGCCCTTACCAACTAGTGCCTACACAACAACTCTATAACATGCTTCTAATTTTCCCTCAGCCTCCTATGTCGTGCAGGAGACCTTTGAGCAGTTTTTAGAGGCAATTCAAACAGCCCCCCGCCCCCGTCCCCCGCCCTGGCTGAAGCAGCGTTGAGTTGCATTTCAGCATATTGCTTTCACAGAAATGCTGTATTTCTTACAGGAGCACGCAAGGAAGCATAACACTGGCATTTCTCAAATGTCAAATAAGGTAACTCATTATCTGGCACATAATTATATACTTTAAACATTACTGGAAAAGGAAGAATTGCTGGGGCATAAGAGAGCCCATCTTTTCTGAACTTGCTGCGGAGCTCTGCTCAAGGCAGAAGTACTGTGCTGCAATAACATGCCTTTGTTTAGCTCACTGACTAGTAGACAAATGCTTTAAAGAACAGTGCAATTAGAGATCTGGACAATAAAATCAGAGTAAATAATGAAGGGCAGGAGTAGGAGAAGAGAGAGAAAAGAACATATCAGCAGACACCTGTGACTCTGGTTTTATGCAGAAGTGTTTGTCTCTGTGTCTTCCTTTCCCCCCTCTGTTTGCCTGCAGCATCCTGTCCAAATGCAGCAGTGTGGGGTATGGCCCTGCTTTATGTTATAGCTTGTCCGGAATGTCCATGGGCTCCTGATCCTTGGAATGAGGAGGTGGCAGGGGGACGCAGGGTTCCTGCCCCAAGTGACCAGAGATGCTGCAGAGGAGAGCTGGTCCCAGCAGGACAGGCGATGCACAGACGCCCCTCCACTTGTGCTCCTCCTTGACTGCAGCCCTGTGTCTCTTTCCTCCCAGACCCTTCTGGCCATGCTGGGGTCCTGCCTTTGCCTGTGCTCCTGGTGAGCTCCTCACTGCTGGGACAATGCCCTCTGGGAGAGAGGGACTCACGGCAGATCACTGTAATTCGAAACACCGCTACCTAAATAACTATGCTGGTTTTTTGTCCAAAGATACGGAGCAGGAAGAAAAAAGAGGTTAAATGTCTAAAAGGCTGCCTATTTAACTCTTTATTCAGATATAGTTTTTCTCATGAAACATGAACATATCTAAACACTTCAGACCGACCCCACAAGCTCAAGATCTCTCAGGCTTGGCTGTGAGAGCACCTCCTTAGCAACTTAATTAAAAACCAAAACCTTTTTCTGTAGAGGAAGCTTGTGATCTTCTGCCTTAGGAAAACGTGTTGTTTAATTATAGCTGGCAGATGAAAATAGTATCTTCCTAACCAATGACTGGGTTGCTATTCCCTGCCTCAGAGTGACTGATTCAGTGATGTCTTACACCTGCCTGTTTCTTTCCACTTATGTTTCTGACCAGGTCTTTGAGCTAGCCATGTAGTAGGATGACATGTGAAGCAGGCAAACCATACATTGTTTAGATCTCCTCTGTTGTTCACACATATGTAGAAACAGAAGAACATTTTTTTTTCTTTGTATTTGAGCAAATGGTTTCTGTTCAAGGCATATTGGAAGGCAGGATACTTGCTCAAAAATATTAGGCCAGATGTACCAATCCCTGCACAGCTGTGAAAAAATGGTTGAAATGCTTCCCCTCCATCCCTGTGTGAACACAGGTAAAATCCCTCTGGAAGCACTCATACACTGCCAGGCCTTCTCCTGACTGCCCTTTCCCTCCTTCTGGGAGCTGTGGTGGCTGAGGCGGGACTGATAGCAAATGTTCCTTTGAGAGCTGGTAGTGATGGTTTCTGTGAAGGGTTTTACAGCATATTACAGTTTTATCAGATTGTCCCATGAATGAGATGTCTCCAAAATGCATGTAAGAAGGCTAGGTGTGTCCCAAGTGGTTTAGGAACACATGTCCCTCTAGTCACTTGGATCTCATTCCCAAGGCACATAGAAAAGTGGCTTTCCCATCTTGTGAGGTGACATGGCATTCTGGCCACGGTGACCCTCAGGGACAGCTTCTGCACCTTGAAAGAACATGGGAGAAGGGGTGAACCAGTCCAACCTTCTTACTTATTTCAGAGAAGAGATGGCTCTGGGGAGACCTTATTGCAGTGCTTCAGTATTTAAAGGGGGCTTACAAGAAAGATGGGGACAAACTTTTAGCAGGACCTGTTGTGATAGGACAAGGGGTAATGGTTTGAAACTAAAATTAGAGGATAGATTTAGACTAAATAGAAGGAAGACATTTTTTTTACCATGAGAGATGTGAGACACACGAACAGGTTTCCCGGAGAGGTGGTAGATGCCCCATCCCTGGAAATGTTCAAGATCAGGTTGGATGGGGCTCTGAGCAACCTGGCCTAGCTGAAGATGTCTCTGCTCATTACAGAGGGGTTGGACTAGATGACATTTAAAGGTCCCTTCCAACGCAAACTATTCCATGATGCTGTGATTCTGTGGGTTCCTGCTGTGCAGCACTTTACACAGCTGCCAGCACTTGGTGTGCTGTTGTTAACAGCAATCTGGCTGTGGGGATCACAAACATTGTACAATCTGCCTGGTTATCAGCAGGGACAGTACAATTTATTCTGAGCTTGTAAGTGTTTTGCTTTACATCCTTGCAGGTTTTACCACTATTAGTTAAGCTCATGTGCACTAAGCTCTTGTAGTGCCTCAGGGGCAAATACCCTTGGTGGTAGCTTCTTGCTGGACAGCCAAGGTGCCTGCAGCAGTTTACAGGAGAAGTTGTTTAAAGCTGCTGTGACTGAGCTGCTGAGATACCTGGAGTTTCAGGTCAGCAGAAAGAACTTACAAGGCACAGACAATAAAATTGTTTTAATGGCTCAATCCAGACATTTCTGGTTTTCAGCTCTCCTAGGGATTTGTGCAATATAGTTACTTAGCTGTATTAAAAAAAAAAAAAAAAAGACCTGTTAAGGGAAGTGCTAGAAACTTTCAAATAAAATTTATTATAAGAAAACTGTGTTTTAAGAGCTGGTCCAGTCTAAATAAAGTGCAACACCAAACATTTGTATGTGGCATCTTCTTTGTTTTATATCACATTTTGCTGTCTCCTTTCCTGCTTTACCATTCCTCCCAGAATATCTGCCAAAGCATTCACTGCACGCTTAACACTCTACACTTTCCTATTTCTCTGAGTTGTAAAAGATTAATATATGTTATTTTTTTTAACCACTCTCATCAGTCTGCTTTTCATTGATTAAACTGGACTGTTTGATTTTGATTTGGCATAAGAAATGCTAAGGGAAAATTTTCTTTAACAGACCGGGATCTTCGTCCTCTGTTTCCACAGCAAAGAAAAGTTATTAAGACACTAAATTAAATACAGACTTTGAAGTCTCAGTTTTGCTTATTACATTGTTCTTTGTAATGGCTCTGTTGAAGTTAGTGGAAACATTCCTATTAAATCAGAGGGACTTGGGTTAGGACATAAATTCTGAAGATGATCACGGAAGTCAAGAAGAGTGTCACAGAACTCATAGCATTTCATGGTGTAAAATAAGGATGAGAGTAGAATCCAACCCTTGCAGGGTAACACTTCTGCTTAATAAAAGTAGCATGAACATTGCGGTAGATTTTTTTCACTCTCCCTGTACTCCTTCGCAAAATATTTTCTATTTGTGGCTGTGTGTGAAAGCACTCCTGGAAATCAGAGTGTTGTGTTGCAAATCCTGATTTAGGATCCTGCTGATTGCCAGAGAGCATCTAGATTCAAAACTTTTACAGACTTTGGCTCCCAGGCTGCCACTTTCATACCTGCCAAAGAGCCCCTCTCTCACACCCCAGGGAAATGTTTTTGAATGTTCAGACCTCTTGCTCAGCACAATAAGTGTAGCTTTGCTAAGGGTAAACAGTCTGTAAATTGAGCCTGGCTGGATCCGAAGCAATCATCATGTGGCACATCTAAATGCTCCCATCCATCATTAGCTGGTGCTAATGGAGCAGAGTCATGAGGCAAGCCCCTTATAAGCCACAGGAAAAATCAGCTGGCTCTAATACCACCTGCATGGGCAAAACCTGAAACCTCATTTAGTGTCTAATAAAATTAAGCATACATCTTTTGAGGGGGATCTAATTTAGCATGAAGTGAAAGAGAAGTGAGCTACTCAAAAAAAAAAAATTCCTTTGGTCTGTCTGGTAATGGTAATGGCAAAGCTGACTCATGAAGTGAGAGACAAGGAACTCAAATCACAAATGCGATTGCCCTTTATTGCAAAGTCTGAGTAAGAGCCTTTTCCTGCTGTTTAGTCCCAACATCTACGATAACTTTTTAAATGCAGATAATTGCATGAGGCAGATTCTCCCCCACTGCCTGACTGATAGTCTAGACTTAATTCATCAGGAATACAGAGATGAATGAGATGGTGCATTCAAATTGCTGCAGTTTAGAGAAGTGGCTCCTCTACTTGTAGATGAGGAAGTCTGCTTTTGGGGAGATTGTTCTGAGATAATACAAATGCAGTCGTGACACTGATTAGGTATTTTGTTAAGAGATCACCTGTAAATCTGCATTTATTATATACAAATATTCTAAAAGCTGGAGCTGAACAGAGAACTATGTCTGCCCTGAAGATTTTTAACTATCCTACAAGTTTGTGGAAGGATGAATAATGTTATCCTTGTAGCAAGGATGTCATGGTTACGATACTTATTTTAGCAAGGATATAATTTTCCTGCAGATTAACAGACCTTTCAGTCTACCACAACCTCCAATTCATTTTCCTTATCTCTGCTCCTATGTTACAGCCATCACCATGGTGCTTTGGTACCATGAAGATTTCGCAGGTGCACACTAGGTATTGGCTGTCTGGAACACAGAAGATTATCTCTAGACTATTAAATTAAGTAGGCGCAGGCATTTAAGTTTGATCGTTGATGGGTTTACACTGAAAAACGTGGTGTGATTTAATCCCAGGCCAACTAATTCTCCCAAAGGATTCCTGGGCATGGTCTGAAGAGTAGCATGAGCCAGGGGCTTCTCCCAGTAGGCAACAGGGATGGAGTCACAGATAATTTTTTTAATAATTAGTCTGGCAACCAACTGTGTCTGTTCACCTTAGGGGTATAAGAGGGGCTCTAGTCTTGATAGTTCATCAATATAGATGAAGTCAAAGAAATCAGACCCCATTTTGCAAGGGACTTTACAATGTCTTTGTTGGGAAGGCAGGTTAAGAGAAGACAGCCATGAAACAGTGCTAAAAGTACTGTATGACAGCTGGCAGACAGTGTCCTGGTTAAAAGTATCTTCATGGTTTCAGACTGTCATCTGAGGGCATCTCACTTGGGTAATCTGACTCTATGGTTTGGGTTAGACATTTGTGACTGATTTTAGATACCAAATGATTTTTCGCACTAGATTTTTCATGTGCAGAAAGCCATGATGAGGGTACTCCCTTATTTCAGATGTCCCCTTGGAATGAAGGAGCACGGGGAAATATGGTCTCTGTAACCCTGGGGACCAGGAATTTGCAGAGGTGGTGGCTGGGCAATGCTGCACAGCACTGCCTCAGCCCACACCTCCTGGGATAAACAAGTACAGTAGAAAACCTGTCCCCAGCACCTTCTGTAAGTCACTCACACAAAGACAGGTCCCTGGGTCCTTGTGAAGTCAATCTCTTCTCATCTTCACAGCTCCGGCTGCCCTTTTATTCAGGGTTTCAACCTCCAGTTCATCTGAGCATCTCTGAAGGTTATTAAGAAAGTGTTAAACTGCTTGCCTCTGAGTTACCAGATCCTCTTAGCTGGATCTTTGCAAACTCCATGGGGATGCCAGCTGGCAATGTTCATGCTTGTCTCCAGGCTGATGAGATCACAGCAAGCAATTCTGGAGCTGGTGCAGTGGGCAGGCTCCTGTTTTTATCCTGTCAATATAACAGCCAGTGCTGGCTGTGGTTGATTGATCATAAGAGCAGCAAATTACTATGCATTTTTAACTATACTGCTTCTCTTTCCGAGATGGTAATAAATCAGCTTTTGAAACTGGTAGGATAGCTGGCTTTCTGGTACCACTGAGATTCGGAAACCTGTGGTACTGCAAATGTCCGAGGGGAAATTGCTTCTTATCCACCTGTGCTGCTTGTGTCCTTAAACTGTATGGCTAGTCTGGAGCAGCTGAAGATTTATAATAAATACAGGCGCACTTTGTATTTTAGGACACAATAATGAGAAAGAAAAATAATAGTGATTAGGGTCGCTGGTCTCATTAATTAGTGTCTTTGGTAACTTGTGTGGAATTAAAGAGAAAGAACCCAAAATCCTAAGACTATTTCTTGGGTTATTTTTTTTTTCTACAATACCAGAGTCCCTCCTGAAAAAAAAATTGTAGAAATTAGTAAAATGGCTTAGAAATGGGAGCTTGAGTTTGGAAGCACAGTGTCCAAAGAGCTTGGATGTCAGGGAGCTTAGAGGTAAGAGAAGCTACCCCCTCATAGGCTTTCTTTACTGTTAACTGCCTTTCCTTGGTTTTCCTGGATCCTGGCATTGCAGCCACCCTGGACAGCTGCTGCCCTTGGTTTCTGCCTGCACATTGCTCACTTCTTTCCCCATGCCAAACCAGGGCCAAGGAGGAGAGCCAGAGGTGCTTGGAGCTGCTTGCTTATTCCCTGCTCTTCCCACCTGGCTCAGAAGAGATCTTGGTCCATTGAGGACCACCACCTTGGGCTTACCCCAACAGCAGAATGTGGTTTTCACCATCAGATCTGTGACACTGACACTGGGATGAGTGATGACTCATGAGGGCTGAGGGGGAGAGGAAGGTGCCAGGGTAATAAGGCAAAGTAATTCTTCACTGCTTCATTGTGAGAAGTTCGGTTCTTTTATGTTCTGCTTCCCAAGTGAGGAAAGCAAAGATCCTTGTCTCCAACTCACTGAACCCTGTGCTAAACAAGTTTGTGGTTTTTCCAAACCATGTCTCCATGGTCCATGTTTTTACATATCTCAGGATTTGACAGCTGCCTGCACAACTCATTGCTCCATGATTTTTCTCTTCCACCACCTCTCCACACACAGGTGCTTTCTAAAGGCCCTGTCACTTGAGGTGCTCATTGGAAGTTTGCCTAGAGACCATTTCATGCCCAGGAGAAGACCAGTGCATGGCAGCACTGTGGCTCCCCTTTCTCCCATGTGCTGGCTGTTCAGCCAGCAGCCTTCGCGGTGGGGGCCCTCCTGAGGACAGGGATCCTGCAGCTTTTGGCTGTGTTTGAAGAGCCTCTGGTTCACCTCCCCAGGGTGTGAAATGGGGTGGGGGGCAACTGCCTGCATATAGCCACTTTCTGAGGAAGAAATGACGCTGTAGGAACTTGGGAGGAGCCCCTGCATCAGTGGATTGCCTGTGTCTTTTACATCTGGGAGGCATCAGCTCCTCCTGATTTTGACGTCCTCACGTTTTTTCTCTGCCTTGTTCTGGGATATTTGTCATCATGTAGTCATCATCAGCTCATCCTGCAGACAATGCATTTAGTTTTCAGCTCAAAGGTTTTCATATCTAGACTGCCTGCATCCTGGAGGAACAGCTTAAAAGGTACCTCCTGATGCAATGGTCACCACACGGTGATCAGTGACAAAAGCTGCCAGGAGGCCTCTGCTGCTGAAACTGATAAAGCTCAGTAAGAGGAGGGACAAAGGAGACTTGCTCCTCTGATGAGCCTTAAAATGACATGCCTCATCTGTATGCATTAAGAGGGGATGAATTTTAGTCGTGAAAGAATGGTTTGCCTCAGAGATGATGACCTTCTCTCTTGGCCCAAAACAACCGAATTGGGAATTGTCAGCAGTTATTTAACTTGAGTATCTGCTTTGAAGAAGTGCTGTAGCTTTATGTTGGAGTTCTAAGACTCCAACAAAGTTATAAGCTCTGGGGCAAACTTAAAATTTAAAACTTAAAACTTTAGGTGTCCAAAGTTGAGTGAGGGCAACTCCATCCCACCAGCTGCCTCAGCACAATGGAGAGTCACCAACCTGCCCTGCGCAGTCTGGGTAGCAAGCTCCAGACAGCACAAAGCACGAGCAGTGAGCGGCGTGCAAGCAGTCAGGGTGCTGCTGCAAGGGCCCAGTACTGCTGTTATCTACCCTGGCACATGCTTGGGATAACCCCACTAAAGTAAACACCATCGTCTGCCAGTGCAGCCAAGAGCAGACCTTGACCCTGAAACACCCTGTGTCTGAAGGAGGTGAGGCAAAGAGACCCTAAACCTCCTCATTGGAAGGCCTGAGGGTCTCTGTTCTGCTCACTGTTTAGTAATCCTTCAGATTCTGCCTCTTAATGAAGTAATCTCAATAACTCATCAACAAATTACCAAGCAATGTCCCAAGAATAATGATGCCGGCAGTTCAGAGTGAATTACTAATGCACTTTACCGTTTCTTTAACAATTACAGCTCTATTTAGAATGCAGAGAATTATATTACCATTCAGTTTTAGAATGATAAATCGCAGGATATTAAAAGATTCTTAGCTGAACGCAAACAATAGAGAACTTAATTATTGCTCAGAGTGTCACTATAGCATTATGGAACAATTTGAAATTCAACTTGCCTGGCTAGATTTATTTTAAGTCTGACATTTTCAGCCCTAGCTTTAACTCTCTGGGTCTCTTTTGCACTATGACAACACATCAATCTATTTTCTAACAGTTCTAACATTAAAATAATCTCTCCTAATCTGATTTTTTTTCTTCCTTATTTTATATTGCGGAAAAAAGATTTATCTGCAAATGCAGTGTGGTACAGGAAATGTGTTTACATAGGAGACAAATTCAGACCAGCAGCAGCATCTGTAATCCATATGTTCTTTTTGTCACAGATAGAGCAGTCTTAAAATTCTTGAAGAACCAGCTTGAAATGAAAAATGCTGTTTAATTGAAACAATATTTTATGGGAACAAATCAATTTCTCTAGTATTTGCAATTAGGAGAAGCCAAAACACTTCATTGTGGCTTTGTCAATACATTAGGATTCCTGACTACAATCTAGACCACTAGATTGTTCATTTTAATAACGTCTGTGTATTTCCTGTTAAGTATGTAGCATTTTTCCTGCAATACAAAATTTGAAGGGATATATTTAGAATATATTTTTTCTACTGGTCCTGAATATAATATTTTGCCCTTTTTTTCTTGGAAAATTTCAAAATATGGTTCCTTGTTCTGATTTGGAGCAATTTGTGAGTATTGGGGCATCTTCTGCTAAAGACACACTCCTGTTCTTAGATACCTTCCTCAGAAGGAGGGGGACCCAGAGGCAGCACTGTCTGCAGAGTACAGTAGGACACCCACCTCCTGCACCGCACAACACGACCGGGCTGCGTTAGTGCCAGACACCCTGTTTCCTCAGCCACGGGCTGTAGGGCACTTGTTGCTGCAGATGAGACTTTCTGTAGCTGCAGAGCTCCAGCTGGGATTTATGCCCTTAAAGGTGACCAAGGCTGTGCCTATGGCAACAGCTGAAGGAGAAGTTACACCAACATCAGACTGAATGGCTCGCAGTCTGTTACTGGGTGCAGCTCCACCCTCTGTTCCCTGTCCAAAAACATATGGGTGAAGGTTATCTCACCCAGCCTTGGTCCGATACTGGTGCACACCAGTCATGCTGGATATGTTGCTGGAGAGATGCAGACATCTCCAGAGGCTGACTCATCCCAGGGCACAGAGCTGGATCTCTCTTCAGAAGTGCTGTTTCTCTCTGTTGACTAGGGAGGAGGACCTGGAGTTTCAGCATACACAAAATCCCTGGCTTTTGGGCGGCTGTATTAAGGGATGCCTGTCTTTCACACAGCCCTGTTTTCAAGGTGACATCACCCCAAAAAGTACTTCTGAAAAGCTAGATAGTGTCAGAGATCTGATGTACAGCATGGTCACACAAATGCTGTGTTGGTGTAGCCAAGGGGGTAGCATCTGGCAGACAGTGTGGACAGGACACTGTGGCTGGGGTTTGGGAAGGACTTTCCTAACCTGGCTCCTTCACTGAAGGACTCATCACATGGTGCTGTACCCTGGAGGGAGAGATCCTGATACAGCAAATTCTTCAGCATCTGTACAAGTTTAAGCACATGATACAAGCATGTAACAATTGTCTTCTGCATCAACTGCAACTGGTGGCAGTCAGCAGCTCCCACAGGGCACAGAAAGGACACTGGGAATGCCCTGCCCTGCGGGAAGCCACCGTAAGTCAAAGCGCAATGGGAACATGAGTCACCTCTGCTTGCTCTGCTGAGGAAGCGCTTTGCTTCTCCCCTCTGCTTGCCATCTTTCAGGGACTCCTGCAACCTTCCATTAGGCTTCAGGAAAAAATAGACAAAAAATTGCTGTTGCGGCTCCTGTTCATGGGAAATGACATAGGAACATAATGTTCACAGTCCATAAAAATCTGTAGCCAGAAACTTTGCAAAGTGGCTTGAGGAAATTTCAATACCACTTTAATAAAGGGAAACACTTGCTACAATTTAAATCAGCTCTGAGAGAAGAGTACATTGTACAAAGTGCACACATTAAACAAAGAAATAAAGGATCTTCAAGGCCCCATAACAGGGACAAAATATTATTGCCTAAATTCTGTGTTTAGGTTCATTAGATCTCATTCTTCTTCCCTCACAGTAAATGTCCAAGGCAGTTCCCCAGTGCCCCGTGACAGCAGCAGGCACAGCTCTGGAGAGACAGCGGCCCTGTGGAGAGGAGGAATGGTCCATGCGTTGCTGGTCAGCAGTGCACATGGAGCAGATCCCATCCGCAGGGCTGCTTTGGGACAAGACTGTGTCCCATGGCCCCACAACGGGGAAGCATTGGAAGCCCAGCACAGGCTGCTGCCCCACGGCACCGGTGTGGTGCTGAGAGGGACTTGTGTCACCCAGCCCTCCTCTGGCTCTGGGTGTTGTCATCTCCTGACTTTTATTCCCAGTGGGAGTTACCAGAGGTACCTGGAGACAGGACCTGCATTTTCTCCTATTGCTGCTGAAGTCTCTATGGAATTAACTGTTTTCCAGTAGAGGAGCTGCGGCAAGAATTTTTTGGGAACTTGTGTCCCTACAAAAAGTCAGGATTTATTAATCTCCCGCTCTTTACCACTGTTATCATGCTGTTACGTGAGAATGGTAAGAAAATGTACAGCTGCCTCTCTCTAACACTGACACAGTATCTTCATATAAAAGCAAACGGGGATTGTCACTCCTGGCCATCCACTCCTCTGCTTCACCATACCCAGCTTCTGCCTTGGATTTTTACAGCCCTATAGCTCCGGCTTCCTCCCATATATGTAGAGGGATAAGATTTCCTTTAACCTCTGCCCCTTTCCTCCTACTCATCCTCCCACTTGCAGACATGGTTCATTTCTTTTGCATGCACCCTCTGAGTCACAAATGATTGCATGCCCTTCTCTGCAGGGGGAAGGAACTGGAGTTACCTGGCTTGAGGCTCTTGTAGCCCTTCAACTTCTGCAAATTACACTGTGTATTAAAGCACCATCTTTTTTTCCCTAGGCTCCAGGCTGGATTTGAGGAGAACACGGTTCAGTTCACAATTTTACTCTGTTGCTCAATAAACAGTTTTCTTTAAGAAGTGTAAAATAGGATGCTTTTTCCAAGATCTCATGAAATATTTATTTACTGTTTAGAATTCTTCAGTAAGTGGCAAAGGTCTCAATTTGGGAAAACACAAAAGTTTCTGTAAACCCAATCTGAGCTTGCTAGCTGAATATTAAAATGCAGGATGGGTGAATTAGTAACTAATTAATGCATAATAAAAGCTGTATGCTTCTAGAAGTAATTAGCCTATTGTTTTGATCCAGGAAGTGTTTGCTTAATAGCCTCAATAATGCTCACTTTCCCAACCAGATCAAAATTAACATGCAGGGAAGTGACATTCAGATAAAATAATTAATTTCAATAATAAGAAATTCGGATTTTGTTGATGTTTCTGTAGATGGCCTGAAAACACTGGATTTTAGCTTTTCTGTGTCTGGGAAATCTGCAGTTATTTGATTAGGGCTAAATAAGCTCTTTAGCTCACTTAAAACAGAAAGATGGTATTACAAACATTTGGCAGTGGCAAGAAGTAAACACTGAAGACATTTGCTTGTTATACTAAGGCAAAAACTTTGCTCATATGTTTAAGTGGAAGAAATTTCTGAGGGAGTGATGAGGAGTGAAGTATCAGCCCACTGAGTGCACCTCCTCTGCCCTTGCCTGCCAGCCAGAGCCCATGCTTAGCCCCGGCTTGCCCCTTGCATCCACACATCTATCACACTTGAGGAGAAGGGTGGTCCAGGTCTGAGCAAGGGCCTGTTTGTAGTGTGGGTATGTGGGATGTGCAGGACCTTGTCTGGCACCATTTGTGTGGCAATGTCAGGTGTCAGATGGGCAAGCTGGCTGCTGGCCCCAGCATCATGTGCCGAGCAGCAGCAGGAATTTCTAGGGAATCAAAGCTTGTGTTGCCCCAGACCACCTATCAAACTTTATTGCCAAGCTACACTTCTTAGCACTTCTGCAATGAAAGCTGAGAAGCTCGTACGTCCATTTCTCCAAAAATACACTCAAATCGTGTCTCCATTTCTGCTCAGCAACTGCCACCATTTCCATGGCTGTGGAGTTCCTCCTGTAAATCCCTCACAACTTGCAGGGCAGGTCCTGGACCCCATGGTTTAGTTCTTCACTAATCTGTGGCACATGTCATGCTACATCCCAGCACACAGTAGAGTCTATCATATAATGTGACATAATGGGGTCAGTGGTCCACAGTGGTTTTGCCAAGGTAGACCCTGCTTTGAGAGGGGTAAATCTAGATCCAGTAGCAAGCTAGATGCAGGAACATTTAACATTGAGTTGCCTGACCCACAGAATGCTATAGAGAATCCACAACGGGATTAGTAGAAGGTCTGTGTAGCATGTTGGGACTTCAGCCAATTTTGCCTTCAGTAATCAGTAACATGTGCCAGGGGATCACCTGAGCTACTCCAAACTTGCATCTAGAAAACATACCACTGCATTTCAATTTTCTGAAGTTTTTCATTTGATCATAAGCAGAAGTAAAAGCTGAAACTAAGCTAAATTTGAGTGTCCTTTAAAAACTCTCAACAGTAGCTTATTTTTATGCAAGTGCTAGAGATGTACTCAGGTGCAGAGTAGTCAATAATAATCATTCACTTAGAAGTGAACAGAGATGGGATGGGATTTGGATCAAGAATGAGATAACTACATGTAGGTGTCTGCATATTGATAGCTACTGGGGTCTGAAGTGCTTAAGCAGCCTTTATAGTCAAAGTAGATCTAGAGTGCATTCAGTTGTCTAAACCTCTAAGAATTTGACACTCCCTTGGATGGCTAAGGGTTTTGCAGAGTAATAGCTGTGCACATACAATACAGGATAAAAGCTTCACTTATTTTCCTAGCTATAGGTGTCTGCTGACCAGTTTGATCCCAACAGATCCATAATTCCCAGTGGACACTAGGAATAATTCCTGCTTGTCATAAAATACTCTTATCACATCTGTCATTGTGGTTCCAGTGGGTCTGAATAGCCTTTTGGGAGCAGAAGTGGTCCTTTGACCACAGGGCCAATACATGCTTCTCCAGAATGAGCTATTTCCCTATTCCTGTGAGAATGACCCAGCACTGGCACAGGTTGCCCAGGGAAGTTGTGGGGTCTCCACCCTTGGAGATAATCAAAAGCCATCTGGACACTGTCTCTGGGTGGTCCTGCTTGAGCAGGGAGGTTGGACCAGATGACCTCCAGAGGTCTCTTCCAACCTAAACCATGCAGTGACTATGATATTGTGCTCATCTTGAACTGGTCATGTGAATAGCAAGAGGGCTTCTTTTTCTAAGACTGCTATGCTCTGGAATTAAATCTAGTCAATATTATGTACAATCATATATAATTACATCTGTTAATTTGAATTCTCTAGGCCTGGGTGTAAAAGCCATTTTGTCATGTTGTTTATTTACAGAGCTGTGGCATGAGTGCTGGAAAAGTGGTGGGGTGTAAAGAAAAAAGAACAGAAAGAATAAATGAGCGTTACCTGGCAAGACAGTGAATTTCTGGCATCTTTTTGAAGGGCAGTGAACAGTTGCTGCATGCTGGAGAAGGCAGGACAATAACTTGCCACAAAACCCCAACTTCATCCCTACCCTGCAGGCCAAGGGTATGTTCTGAAGTATCTGCTTGGTAAATCCTTAGCCTATAAAAATAATGTAGTTGGATATTCTGCTTGAACACTTAAAAGCACTTGGTCTCAGCTATTCTTATGGAAAACCAAGACGATTTTTGACATCAAGATAGCTATGTTAGCACACAGCCTTTGCAGAAACAAGGCACTGTGGTTTTTATCTCATTGTAACTTGTGAGATAAAGATATGAAGTTTGCCTTGACTAGCTATACCAGAGACCTGTGCCTTGTCTCTGTCAGGATTTAGGGCTGTGACAGTTGCTTTGAAATGCCTCTCAATCACAAAACCTTTTTTTTTCTCTTGCAGTGAAGACATGACAGTGTCATTCAAACAATATCACAGTTCACTTCTTTTCACTCTCCCCTCATGCTGAGTTGTATTCCTCTCTCTCTTTCCATTGCCTAACATTTTCCTCTTTTTTTTTTTTTTTAAATTGTGAAACAGGCCACTTATCAGTGACAAACATGTTTGGACACTATGCCAACTTGTGCTGAAAATTTACAAAATGGCAATGTCCTGTTAGAAATATGACATGCAGTATATTCTTTGCTCCTGAGTGAAGATGCTGTTTTTCCCATGGAGTCCAAGTATAAATGCATGATTTCCCATCAGTAAATTCATTTAAAGCCCCTTTTGAATGTTGTAGGAGCTCCTGTGGAAGAAGGGAGGGCTTCGGGAAGGCAGGCTTCAAAGAGTCTCCCAAAGGTAAAAATAATCCAAACCATATAGGGAGCCTGATTCTGGGTTCAGTCACATGCATGTAATTACTTTGGCTTCAGTGGAACTAGTCCTTCATTAAGCAAAGGAGAAAGGATCAGTGTTAAGCTCACTAATATTAATTTAGTCGTAGCAGCTTTCCATGTGAAAGCCCAGTTGTACATCAGGATGATGATCCTACACTGTTTGAAGTGGTCCTGCCACTAAGTACTGGTTTATGTCCCAGGGGCTCTCTTCAGTGCAACGTGATTTCATGCTTTGCATAATAACCAAGGTGATAGCTTGCCTTTCATTTGCTTTTGGTTTGGGGGATGTAGTTTGTTTCCAAGATCAGAGTTAAGCTAGAAAAAAATTACATTTTGACTAAAAGTGAGAGCTTTTCTTCTCTCAGGTTGACATAATCCGCTAGATTTAAAAATTGATAGACTTGAAAAATGCTGAACACTCTCATTACAGCTGCACATCAACCTTAAAAACAAGGGGTTATTTTTAGCAGCAAGGCACCCTTGTCTTTATTCATATGTCACTTCACTGGAATGTTAAATGATAATTCACAATTCATCCATTTTGATGTCTTGCTACTTTTATCTTCATTTTCTTGTCGAAGAAAATGTCTTTAAATCTCAACATTAATACTGTACTGAGTGTCCTTGAAATTCACCCCTGTTCTTAACTGGGTCGGTCAGTTTGGCTAAATGGTAACTGTCAGTACATTATTTGCTCATTTTCCATTCTTCAAGCAGCCCAAATACATGTTGACTAGAGTGAGGCTTTTGAATACAAAAAGTTCACGTTTCTGCATGTAAAGCAGGCTATTTGAGAAGGAAATCAAACTGAATGGAACATCTCAAAATGCAGGGGTGAGGGCGGTAACAAAAAGCTTTAGAAGTCACATATCTGGCAATCAGTTGTGCTGCTATGTTTTAAAACATTGCACAAACTCACCTAATGCTATTTCCACATCAGAAGAAGAGCTATTTGTTAACAAAATATAGCTATTAGGTTAAGTTCTGACCTTGGATAGGTACCTGCGAAAGTGGTGGTTTTCTCACAGGTTAAAAAGGTTCTCTTTTAGCTGAACACCTCACTGCACTCTTTAGCCAAATTGCTGCTCTGTGAATTTTTCAGAAATTAGTAAGAGGAACACAACATGGGATCTTCTTTCCGTATTTTCACAAACTAGACACTGACTTCACGTAAGCCTTACATTGCACTGTAAAAATTCAGTTTCTCAGAGATGCTGTAACACCAACGTAAACCCTACACTGTGTCAGACAATGCTGCTGGGCAATTAATCAAGGTTTGTGTGGTTTTTCTTAATTCCAGGTATATAAAATAGTTAATGAAGCTGAAAGCTGTTATTAAAGCTCTTCATAATTTAGGAATAAAGTGGTTTAGAATGAGGTTTAAATGAGATAATTAGATATTTGAAAGCCTACTCTGGGGCTAGACCTTACCAATAGGTTTCAAGCAGTTCCTTGCACAGAGTTGTGGCATAAACAAGCCCGCAAACAGGGGTGAGGTGCTGGAGGTAGTTTAGTAGCCTAGTCTTAGTCTGCAGGTTAGTCTGGAGTCCAACCCATGCCCCAGGCATGGAAAAAGAGGGAGATTTGTTTCCTCCAGGCCATCAAAAAGTCCCTCTGGAAGGAGATTAAAATAGCTGTACTAAAGCGTCAGCTTCAAAGGGAGCAGTCTTTGTTGTCCAGGACTTTCTGTCCAGTCAGCTGTCCTGCCATAGCTAAATGCAGCATGCAACACAAACCTCTGGATTGCTACTTTCAGCACACATTATCCCATCTGCATGTTTGCCAGGGGGTAAGCACATGAATATACAAGTGTTTAACAAAAAGCCAATGCTACTGACAAGCAGATGCCATGAATATTGTATTTGCATGACCATGATTTACAAGCATCAAAAACCCTACCTGTGGTTCCAAAATCAGGAGATTTTATTTTAAGAAAATTGAGAACATTTTTAGATAGTCTGTTGCTACTTGTTTTATTTAGCTTTTAGGTTTTCACTTTTAAGCTTAAACTTTATTTGTATTTCAAAGCTTTTTTCCCCAAACTTTTCTTTAAAAGTGCAAGCTGACACTTCTATGCAGTCTCTCTATTTCATCAGCTGAGTCCTTCTGAGGGACACTAAATTACAGGACTCACAAGGGTTGTCACAGGGTGATTTTTTTTTCCCCAAACTGATCAAACAGTCCAGCTGAAAAGCAAACATCATGTTTCTTTCCTCAAGATTTAGCTGGGCAGGTGAAACTGATTTAATAAGGAAAATCAGCATGAAATAACCAGAAAATGGACTATAAATCCTCCTGTCTTGCAATTTAAAGAAGGATCCTCCAAGTCCTAGGACTGCTGGTAAGAGAAATTCTTTGTATATCTTCTTCCTGCACACCCAGACTTTTAGCTGACCTTCTGCCCACCTCCTTCCCCATGGAACCGTGACTGCCCATGGCTTGGGTGTGCCACTGTCAGCTTATTGGCATTTCTGCGGTGCTGGCCAAGCAACCCAAGTCACAGAGGGGTTTGGAGACACAGACCTACATAGATGACATCTGCAGAGATCATAGTTATTTTTCACAAATGACAGTAAAGAAAGAAACTCAGCTCTGCATTAGGAGGAGCATTTAATTTTGAATGCAATGGTTCTGTCACTCATGGAGCTGCTTTTAGCTTTAGGGCTTAGTGCTGTGCCAATAAAACTAATGGGAATTTTGTTATTGCCAGAATAGAGAACAGGATTTGGCCTTTCAGAGCAACACACTTAATTCTAGTGTACAGCTTGGCTTCAATTTTTAATGAGAAAATGTGAATAAACAGAACAAAAAGTGTTCCACAAGTCCCGGATCCTCAATAAATGCAGCATAATGGTAGGGCTAAAATTAATGCTATTTTTTACAATCTGGATAAGAGGGTGAGACAGTCTGAGGAATGTTTGCTACATCATGCGCTACAACCAAACTCATTTCTTCTTCCTCGTTGTTTGGACTTAATGGATGTCTGAGTTTTCAATTGATGAAGCACTGTTACTCCAAGATAAAGCTGGGCACATGTTGGATAGTCATTCTGGGCTGATGTTGGTCAGCTAAAAATGCAGTGCCCTGCACATCTGGTTCAATGTAACTTCAAAGATGCCTTGTTCGCCCTGAGCCCTCCCCAATCTCTTGTGCCTGGCAGAACAGATACGCCAGGCTCTCTGTGGAAAATGGACCTGCTAATCTGACAAACATCCACAAGGTAGCACTTAAGCCAGAGGATGACCTGTGACCCCAGTGGCACCCAGAATCACATCTCAGGTCTAGCTTCAGCTATAACATGAACTACAGATCTGGCAAACACTGGAGAGAGAGGAAAAGAAGCAGGTTCAACTCAGCCTGTAGGAAGCACCTTTGGTCACTTAAAGACCTACAAATTAACAAAGAACCTCCAAGTTAATCTTATTTTTTTTCAAAATGGAGAAGATAAAGTTACCCTGCCCCAGGGAAAAGCTCTAGATCACACTTTATCTGATGTTCAGCCACCACTGCAGTTTTAGAACTGCTTTACATCTAGTACCTTTACGGTGCCCAAATACTTTGAGAAAATACTCAGCACTTGATTGATGCAAGTGAGGAATACCATGCTAGGCTGCCTGCAAACAAGTGTTTGCCTGGACCTGCCATGGCCTCCTAAATCTAAGATGAGGCTTGTTCCTGCTCTGTAGCAATGTTCTCCCTTGGCCTAACTGTGAAAAGAATCTTTAGAAGGTTTTACCTATATCACAAAAAGTGATGATCGTTTTCCACCTCCTACAGTTACAGTCTTCACTGCTTCTTCTGCTGGTGATCAGATACGGTGCCTATGCTCTGTAGGATTGCCTAGAAAACCAGAGCGAGGGCTGCCCACAGCCTGGGCACACGTAGAGGTCTTGCTTTAGTTTTGCATGCAGAAGTGGAAAGGGAAATTACTAAAGCTTGGAGCACTTCAGATGTAATTCACAGTGGCAGCAAAACTCTTAGCAGAGTGTTGCTTATTTGTTGTCCTTCTGGGCTCCCTGTCCCATCACCTCTGAAAGTGTAATTCTCTCAGTCTTATGGGATCTGCAGTGTAACACCTCCTGGAGGCAACTGGAGAAAACCAGGGACTTTCAGGGTAAGATTCATCTGCACTTTTTAACTTCCCCTGTAAGTGTGCTGAGTGCAGGGGTGCTACACTGAGGCAGCCAGCAGTACCATCACCAGATGCCATGGGCACAGGGAGACACCAGACATGGAGCTCTGAATCAGTAGGACCAGGCAGGAATTCATAGAATCATGGAGTCATTTAGGTTGGAAAAGACTCTTAAAATCATTGAGTCGAACCATAAACCTAATACTGCCAAGACCTCCACTAAACCACATCCCTAAGTGCCACATCTACGTTTCAGGGATGGTGACTCAATCACCTCCCTGGGCAGCCTGTTCCAATGCTTGATAACCCTTTCAGGAAAGAAATTGTTCTTAATATCCAATCTAAGCCTCCCCTGGAGCAACTTGAGGACATTTTCTCTCATCCCATCTGTTGTTACTTAGGAGAACAGACCAACACCCACCTGGCTACAACCTCCTTTCAGGTAGTTGTAGAGAGTGATAAGGTCTCCTCTCAGCCTCCTTTTCTCCAGGCTGAACAACCCCAGTTCCCTCAGCTGCTCCTCATAAGACCTGTTCTTTACATCCTTCACCAGCTTCATTGCTCTTCTTTGGAGGCATGCCTTGGGTGTGGTTCACTTATGCCCTGGCTCCCTCCTTCACTGCCAGCTGGGCAGCAGTCTCTTTAACTGTCCTCTTGAGCTCCTTCANTCTCTACATCCTTTACCAGCTTCATTGCTCTTCCCTGGAGGCATGCCTTGGGTGTGGTTCACTTATGCCCTGGCTCCCTCCTTCACTGCCAGCTGGGCAGCAGTCTCTTTAACTGTCCTCTTGAGCTCCTTCATCAGGGAACCCAAGTGTCCTGCTTCATCCACCAGCCTGGAGACAGGTATCTGTACTCTAGGTGCTCAGACACCAAAATTCGTTGTCCAAAGTAGTCAGTCTGTTTCATGGTTTTAGCCACAAGAAGGAATTTGCTTCTGATATTTGCCTAGTGGTTTGGTTTTAGTCAGATTAAGCATCTGCTGGGTTCCTCACTGTGGTAACTGTAGTAGTGAAAGCCACAGCCTGATCCCATTGAAAAACATCAGCGATGACAGCTTGTGGTGGTGGATTTGGGGCAAGAAGGGGCACTCACAGCATCCAAGCACAGGAGCAATGGGAAGACGGTGCTTGCAGAGCTCCTGCTGAGGGCTTCCCTGGAGCCGCCAGCTTCTGCTGCACTGCTGAGTGGGAGATGATGTCTGGAGAAAAGACCAAAAAGAACAGTGTCAGTGGAGGGAGACAAAATCTGAGTGCAGCACAGTGGAAGGGCTACAGACAACCTGTGTTATGAGGATGGCGTGAGCTGGTCTCTGGGCTGTGACAGTGTCATGGCACAGGGAGAGCAGATGTGACTGTGTCTCGTGCTCAGACTCTTTTTTCTTCTTCTTTTTTAAAATGACCTCAGTGTGTGCTGGGCATAGCAGCCGTAGATACCTCCTCAGCTGAACCTGGGGGCCCTGCTTACCCACTGAGCTCTAACAGGCTCCTCTGAGTT
This sequence comes from Syrrhaptes paradoxus, assembly GCA_013400615.1. Taxonomy (NCBI): domain Eukaryota; kingdom Metazoa; phylum Chordata; class Aves; order Pterocliformes; family Pteroclidae; genus Syrrhaptes; species Syrrhaptes paradoxus. Next base: position 36,116 of record VZTO01020217.1, read on the forward strand.
CCTGGAGCTGCCTCAGGAGTGCAGCAAGCAGCAGTGTTACAGAATCTAAAGAGCCAGGAGCTCTGGCTCAGGGAAATTGGAGTGGTTCTTGAGTATTAAGCTGAGGCTGGGATCATGTATATGTAGCAGAGAAGCCTTTAAGGTGCTTTCAGTGATTTATTGCTATCTGCTCCAGAGGATAAAATATGAGATGCATTCTATTTTCTAATAAATTCTTCATAATGGGCTTAAACTGTAGCAAGGGAGATACAGGATAAATGCTAGGAAAAACTTTCCAGGGATAAGAGAATCTAAGCAAGGTGCTCTTTGACTAGGGAGCCTGTGGTGTCCCCTCACTGGAGCCTTACAAGCCTGTTGGACTAGCATCTCTCAGAAGGGGATTTGGGGGAGCTGCTCCTCCTACGGGCAGGGACTTGGGTTTGGTGCTCTCAAGAGCTCTTCCAGCTCTGTTTTGTAGCAGTGTACTAAGACAGTGCAGTCACCAGCTACCCCAGCTGCTCCAGGGTTTTGTGTCCTCAGCACATGGCCTCCAGGACAGAGAAGGCTGGGAACAACTGAAAGATCCTGATGGGAGTGAGGATGCCAGGAGGGGGGCAGAACCTGTACAAAGATGAAAACCAGTGAAATTGGCTTTCTTTGAAACTCCCACAAACGGTGCAAGCACACTTTCCAAACCACTGCTGGTTTTCTGTTTCAGTAAATCTGTATTAAATTATTCCATTCTCTTATAACATCCCCATGAAACGCAGTGGAAAATGTTCAGGATTTAAAGCAGTATCCCCACTTTAAGCAGACATCCTGATGGATAAAGTTAGGCAAATGGTTATGTGACTTATAATGAGGCTTTCAGATTGATGCTGCCAGTCTGACAAAAGACATAAAGAATGACAGTCATTAATCAATCGACATGGGAAAGCCACTTTTGGAAACCAGCAAGTATGTTGGAATTTAGACGAACCCCACACAGACTATGATATTTAAAAAGTATTTTATCCCAAGATTTTAATTCACCTTCCAAAAGGTGCATTTTCATGTTTACTATTTTTATCATGCATCCCTGAATGGGTAATGACACCTGTATCTATGTAATGTGCAAAGAAGAGACACAGAAACCCTGTGGGAAAAGGTTTTCTCTGGCTTTGGGGCACCCTTTCCAGGGCCATTTATCAGCAGCAGCTGTAACACCTGATGCTGCAGGTGGGCTGCTTATGGTGCCCAAATACAGTGGGTTTCCCAGCCCTCTGCTCTCCCACGTGGAAATGTCAGGCTGATGAAAGTGAATGATCCTCACACTGGCTGGAGACATTTTTCCAAGCTATTCATTAAAAAATTCCAGTTATAACTGCAGCAGACCACAGATACTTGTCTAATCTCTGAGAAAAATCATTTCTTATCTTAATATTCAATTTTTTTCAAGGAACACTGGCATTTCCTGAGGTTGCTAGCTTAGACATCTAAAAAGGCAGCTGTGTAAGAAGTGGGAAGCATAGGATGACGTTGTGGTTTGTGTGCTTGTCAATACCAAATCCACAGGAATAAGAGGAAAAATTAGAGTAAGACAAGTTGGTAGGAACATAGAATTATTGCCAGAGCAAACCAATGTTTATATAACCCCTTTCCTGTTTTATAACAGACTCACATGGTGGGTCTGAAACGTTATTTTAATTGTAAAGTACATTGCTACTAGCACACACCTGATTCCAAAAGCTAAGGCTTCCAAAAGCAGCAGCAATTGTACATGTACAGCACAGCCCGGAGGAGAGAGGTTAAATGGAGTGAGTCTCCATGGGCTCTCTTTCTTCCACTTACTGAAGCTTTGCAGTTTATATTATGTGTACAGCATCCTCCTGGTCCTCCCCTGACGTGGTGTATTCTGTTTATAAATTACTGTAAATTGTGTGCCCACGCTCCTTTTTTTTATAGAGTTGCAAGTAACAGTTAAACTCTAGTACCTCCCGTTGCAGCCCCGGGGTCTGGCACTGCTGACACAAAGCCGCGGGCAGGCAGGGGCTGGTTTTGTGGGTTTTCTCCTGTGCATGTGCTGCGGCGGGAGAGGAGACAGCAAAGCCGCTCCAGCCCTGAGCACAGGCTGTTGGGGAAAGACACCATGCGAAAAACCCTGGTGTGCTTTTCAGATTAGCCCTGGCTGAAGGGCATGTACAAGGAGGTGCAGACAGTCGCTGTATGGTCCCTGCTGCACCTAGGAGAGAGGAGCTCATATGTTCGTCAAATGCAAGCAGGAGGCAAAGCAACACTGGACTCCATCGGTTGATTTGCCTCTTAATGGCCACAAATTTTTGATGAACTTCTTGTCTTAAAAGGGAGGACCTGTTGGTAGAAAATAGTTTTGGTGGTGAGTGTCGGCCTCTGTTTCCCTGAAGTACTGCCTCCCCGAGGTTCTTCCCTGGAGATGTTTCCCTTCTGCAGTCAGTAACCCGCACTCAGAACTTAGCACATTCACAAAAATCAAGATTCTCTTTCCAGGTGGAAAAGGTCCTGATTTTTACTGTGATGCTTTTGGATCATCATGGCAACAGTAGCCTGGTTTGTGGCTTTTAACACTTTCCAGGTTTTCACTTTGTGACTCTCCGCTTGCATGGGGTACAGCAGTTGTACTGCTCCCCAGCCCGATCTCCAGCAGTGATGGCACTCACACAGGGATGTTGTGCTGGCCCTGGGCCAGGCAATGGGAGCTTAAATTATTTATCATTTGGCATTTGCCAATTTGCTGTCCTTCCTTCCTGAGAGCTTCCGCTCGGGCTTGGATGGCTTCCAGGAGTGACACCGCAACGGCGAATTGACAAGATTGATGGCACAGCGTGAGTTCAGCCCCCTCTTTCATGGTCTATAAAACAAACCTGACTCACCTTGTCTCTGTCAAATATTTCACACATATCCCTGTCACGTGTGCAGCGAATAGCTGCTGTGCTACATGCTTCGGAAATAGCTTCAGTCAAAGATAGCAGGACATGTTAATAGCAACAGCATCCCCTGAAGTCTGCAGGCTTTAAAAGAATCATCCACATTTCCAAGCATTAGAAGAGATGTTTTCTGTGCCATTAAAAAATTGTATTGGAAGAAATGGAAAAGAAACAAGTGCTGAGAATGGTGGCTGTGGACAGAAGGGCAGGGGCCAGATGCTCCCAGCAGCTCTGGGTTTGTCTCTGTTAATGGAGGGCACTAATGCCACCTCCCCAGCGACTCAGAGCCAGTGAGTGCCAGGTTGGGTGGCACAATCCATACATGGACAAATTAAGATTTGTATTAATAACCCCTTGCCATAAGCACAAATATCACTCCAGACTTGAATTGTGTAGTATAAAAACCAGATACTGGCCCCACAGAAAAGTTCTTTGTAATGCTCCTATCATAACACCCTCATCCACCATGAACTCAGATTTATTTTAGGAGTAATTTCAGTATGGTGTTGAGATGATCTCTGACGTGAATAGACAAATAGGATTGCCAGCACTGAGTGATCCTCGTCCCATGTTCATCTCCCCTTGTTGAGCTAGCTGTCCCTGAAGGGACTTCCTCACAATGGGCAGAGAGGGGCCAGCAGCAGAAGGTGGCTCAAGTCACTGAGATCTGTGCTGACCACAGAGGGACCAGCAGTGACCGTGTTCCTCATTGAGGTACCTGGGCTTAGCACCCATAGCCAGGAAGGATGAATTTGAGCCTGAACGTCTGAGAAGCACTCCACAACACTGAGCAAAACATGAGGGACAAAACCACAGTAAATCCCAAATCTCTCCTGCCCCTCTTTTCTACAAAGCAGAGTTTGCCACCCGCTGCCGAGCAGCTGCTTAATTTGTCAGAGATGGCAAAGCCATACCAAAGTGACCTTGCTATAACACCAGAGGACTTATTTATGATCCTGTTTGGATGATTGTCATTCCTGGTAGGACTAAATATACAGCACTGGTGAATAACCTCTTGCACGCGAGGTATTTCATCAGGCAGAAGGACAGCAGTAAAATAATTGAGGTCTCTTCTCTCTTCTTAGATCTATTTATTCTGTCCAAAAACCTATTGTATTGCTCAGAAATGATGTCAGAGGTGATTGATTTAATTGCTACAAAGATGCCCCTAAGCCAGCAAAGTTTCTGATGTCCAGTCCTTCACATGGTGGTCAGGAAGAGGACTTCCTAAACCAGCAAATGCTTATGGATTAGTCAGATTGTACATCAACATGGGAGTACACAAGTGGAGGGATTTCCTCAAGTCATCAAGTCATGTCATGAAGTACTGCAGACACTGCATCATGTCAGCCCATCTCCATGTCAAATGAGCACATTTCACCTTGACATGAGACAGACAGAGCCACTCCAGATGTGTGTGATGCCGCTAGGTGCCACCTTCAGCCTGAGCAACACTCTGCACCACCTGAGGGCCTGGGAACCCTTTGGGAATTGGTGCACAGGCACAGGCAGGAAAAAACATCCTAGCAGCAGGAATGCAAGTAGCCTGTCATATGGCCATGGTCAGGAGCCACAGCTGTGGGGCAGAAACCAAGATGCTGCAAGGTTGGGAGGAAGGCTCTGCTTTTCCTGCTTATCGCTATTTTCTCAGATGGCACAAATTCACTAATTCAATGTATTGGTTGTTCTTCTCTCCCTCCCTTCCTCCCTCCCAGTTTGGCAGCTAGAAACATGTGCCACCAGCATGGATGAGGAGACACCCACGAGCTGTCATTGGCTCAAGGATGTACAAGAAAAACGTTGTGCATTGCTCAGCAGGCTTCATCTTATGCTGTTTCTGATGGGGCAGCCTATATTCCTCCCTTTGTTCTTCCCCTGCAGATGTTTCCTACAGTACATTCTTGACTGCTTCAAAGCATCTGAAAGTACCTTTCATCTGCTAACTAACCGCAGAAGGGTGAATATTTCAGCCTTCACACCAAAGACCAAACAACCACCAGATCTCTTGAAGGGTGTAAAAATATTTTGGTGACCACACATATTAATAAAGTAATGGTTATTTAAGCATGAAATACAGCATGAAGTTGTAAGGGCCAACTAGTTTAGTGCAGCACTACACAGCTTGATCTATCAAGAGACATGGAGGCTGTGCATGAGGGAAGGCATGTTTTTGAAAAGGGTAGGAAGCTCCAATTTTATGGTTAAGTAATACCTATGTTGCACAGTGTCACTGCCTGGACACCACAGAAAATGAAAAACCTGTTTATTAGTATAGAAATATGTAAAAATCTGGCACTCTAATTCAGAGAGACTGCTGCAATCCATTAAAAGGTGAATGCAAACCCATGGAAAATAGAAAGGAGGCTGCACAGTACATAGAGGCTGGAAAAGCATATTTAGTCACTTAATCTCCATAGAGAAAGGAGACAGGCAGCAAAAAAGTAGAATAAGTTATTACATATCTAAGGGAAGTAGGAAAAATTGTACTTACACGTGTACTGAAAATAAGAATTGCACATGGACAGTCCTCTCCAGCTGTGAAGGAGATGATAAAATTCGAGGCCTTAGAGATGATGATTCCACTATTAGTTTAAAATAAAAGAATCCCTGGGAAGCTATGGAGGTAAAACTAGTAGATCCATACATTGCAATTTGTAAGACATTTGCTAATATGGTTGCTGACCACTGAAAAACAGTTTTGAAAGTCAGAAAAGAAAAAGAGAAGTCCCAAAGATCAGTAATAAAATTCACCTGTAATTTTCAAAAAACAGAAGAGAGAGATGCAGATCTGTGATTTAATGCCCTTAACTGCATAAAAGAAGCAAATTATTTTGATCAAACTGATTGCTATGTTGTAAGTACAAAAGCAGAGACATACACTATCAGCAGTTCATGAGAGCCCCAATAAAATGCATTCAAAAATGTTACTAGAAAGTATAACCCATATTCATACATATTGCTCCTGGGCAAAGGAAGCACAACCACTGAACTCAGTAGGGGCAGCTTTGCTCTGAATAAACTCTGCTGAATGTGCCCTGCTCTGCATCTCCATTTCACTACGCCTTTCTGTGCTTTTAAAAGATCACATCATGATTCTTCAAACTGGTTTTGTACATTTTTTACAGAGACATTAACTTCGCTGTGATTTTTGGTAATCCTGGAGACTTTCTTTTTCCCCAGGTCTTTTTTTTTTTTTTCTTTTTCTTTTTTTTTTGATGTCTCCAGCTTTGAGGAAATGTTTTCAGGGCAAATTTGTCACTTTGCTGCACAGCAGCTCAGGCAGCAAACTACCAGCTACATGCAAGGTGCTGGCAAACTCTTTCTCCAAACTTCGTCTCTTGCTTCTGAACTTTTCAGGCAGTTCCAAACCTCCTTTCCTTTTATTAGGAAGGCTGTAATTACTATCTGAGGGCAACCTTTGTTATGACATGAAAAGAAGCACTCCCAACTACTGTGCTAAACATTAGATGTTGGGCTGAGTGATAAAACACTATAATCAAGCCCCACGTGTGACTGTCTCCTTCACCCAACCTTTGCATGCATAAGTGCTGAAATTCCAAATCACATTGTATTCATTAGGGCACAGCACAGGCTTGTGAAATTAATGTCTTATTTTGTACATGTTTAGAAAAAGAGAAAGCTGAATAACCACTGTTGTGCGCTGTGTTCCTCCTGACCTGGCACACGTTCCCATTAAAACAATAGCGGTGGTAACAGCACTTGAGAGACTGTTTCTCTGCCTGTGGTGGGAAGATGCAAAGGTTTAAGCAGTAGTTTTGTTTTTCACCAAAGTCAAAAAATCACATGTTAATATTACATGAAGGTGTACTATTTACCTGGTCTCGCCATTTGTGTAAACTCTGCGAATATTTTGTATTTTCTAGTGAACTTGGTGGTGGGATTCTTCCAACCCAACTTTGACTTTCTAAAACATGGGGGTCTAGCCCAGGTAGCCACTGAGTTTTCTGCAGAGTAAGTGGAGTTCCTTTAGGAGAAGATCTCATCAGTCTACCTGGGACATTTATTTTAGGATGGATCAATAGCTCTCCAGAGCTGCTTTGACACAGCTACTGCTTTTCCAGATGACCCTCAGAAGTGACATTTTTCAGTCCTGGTCTCAGGAGCTAGGGGCCTTTTATATGAAATACAGAGAGACAGGGGAGGATAAAATAAATTTCTAAACCAACTGATTCCAAAGAAGTGTTCAAAATATGAGTCCTAATGGTCAAAATACTGGAAAACACATGAAAAATCCCTCATACTTAAATCAGTCTCAGTAGTTTCTGGTACATCATAGAATCATAGAATCATTAAGGTTGGAAAAGACCTCACGGATCATTAAGTCCAACCCAACACCACCTAACTCACTAAACCATGTCCCTAAGCACCACATCTACATGTTTCCTGAACACCTCCAGGGATGGTGACTCCACCACCTCCCTGGTACATTCCACTGTATTCCCTGGCTACATTGCAGAATACCACCAGTAAATCTTTCCTCCATGCTTTTGGAGGGATTATTCCCATCAGGATTGCTCTGAGCAAAGCTCTGTTATGGGAAATTCTCCTTCCCCAGGGTGCATGGATGAGCCAGGAGCACACTGAGGAGGGGAGGGCAGGACAGGGCAGTGCTGCTGGATGGAGATCCACAGCAGGTCGCAGCTTCTCAGCTTTACCACTGTTGGAAAGAGGTGGGTGGTGGGAGATCAGAACATAGAGAAGAAACACAGGCATGAGAGTTTCCCTTGGGGCTGGGAGGGTTGGTCACTAATCTTAGCCCTATCTCTGCAAAGTTCTTTCACTGAAGGTCCCTCACCAGCTCCTTCTTTTTTTCCAACGGACTGATATTGGCATGACAGGAGGGAAGACTGCTATGGAGACCCACACTGTGGTGTTCCCACAGACTGAGATTGGGAGGGGTCTGATCAGCGAATTACAGTTTCACCCCCATAAGTGATTTAATTAAAGTTAAGCTGTCTTCCTCATTTATTAGTTCCAGGAACTCATGTCTTCCTCATGTCTTTGTGTCTTTGTGTTAGATGTTGCAAGCTTTCTGAAACAGAACTATGTCTTTGTTGTAGCTTGTGCAGCTGAAATACGTCTTCAGCAATAGCAAAACAAACCATAATAATCAAATGGTAACTATGGGAAGCTGCACTGTTGCTGTTTGACTCATTTGAAAAGAGGAGAGTTCAGGCTCATAGAATGCTAGTTCCACATGTTTCATTCATATTTTTGGATGAACTGAGATATTTTTATATCCTGAATATTAGGCCACTGTCTCCTGTGCTGAACTTTTTGTTATGATTCAAAATATATCATTCTCTTTATTGATTTGCTAAACAAATGCACAAATTCAATTGATTCAGAGATCTAAATATAGAAATATTGATTGTGACGAGGCAGATAATTTTGAGAGTCTTGGTTTGCTGGCAGAAGCCTCTTCTAGCATCACTGCTAAAGGGAACAGTTTTTCTTCTAGATCGTGTTACAGTGTGCAGCTGGTTGTCACAGTCTGTGTAACACATATGTATGATGCATCCAACACATGGCAATCACTGGCTCTGATCTGTGTCAGCAATGGGGTAACAGTGACTTGTGACTAGTTTAATCATATAGAATAAGAAAATGAAAACAGCTCAAGACACTTTTTGAAACTTTTTTCTTTTTCATTTCTTGGACATGGTATTGATGTCTTTTAGTAAACGTATGGCTGGGGGAGTTTTTAGATACCAATCAGCATTGTTTTCATTGAGAATGTGATATAAAGTACAACTCCATATTTTAGTGTTGTACATTAATTACACCTATAACAATTTTACTCTGTGTGTTCAGTTTTATCACCTCTTTTTGCCTTCCCATCCCCTTGAGTACGAATGTATCATTATCTGTCCCATCATTAGACTGGCAATAGGAAAGTATTTTATACTTACATGTAATTTGCTCTACATCTGTAACTATAAATTAATGTAAATATATATTTAAAGCTAAGGTAGGTCAACTCATAGAATTTTCCCACTCTCAAAAAATTTGTGAAATTTCCTTTAGTTTCCAGTCTCAGAAATCTCACAGTTATAATTTGCTGAATATTTGTTTTATTTTTTCTTGGGGATATTGATGCAATTCCACAACTGGATTAGTGAAACAATAATTTCCCAACTGAGGCAAAAAGTTACTGACAGCACGTGACACCCAGCATCACTGATTCATATGTACATGTATTTAGCACTTAATTTATTTGCATAAATTATTCTTTCTTTATGCTGTTAATGCATAAACATGGCTCCTAAAAGTGGGCAGAAGATGGAGACACTGAACGTTCAGCATATCTGGCAATGGCAGACCCATCACGATGAGCTAGATTCAGACTTCAGGTGTAGCACAGAGCAGGGGCATCAGATCTATGGCCCTGGAGCTATCGTCATTCACTTTGATGCATGAAATCATAATCCCTCCTTGTCACAGGAGGCAGAGGGAATAAATATAGTGCACAGCAAATAAATCTGGCTTTTGCTGTGCATGTCTTAGGCTGAGGAGTCAAAGCATGGATCCAATGCTCTGTCTGTTCTGTATTGTGCCTCCTTGCCCATTCTAGGAATGGATAAGCAATAGGAAACCTTGCAAATTCTTGTGTTTCACTGCCCAGGAGCTTGGTTGCTGGCACAGAAAATACAAAGGGGGAGCACTTTGTTGTTACTTACTTCCCTATAGAAGTGAGCACAAAATCTAGCCCTGTCACGTTTTCAGCGAGCAGTCAAGAAAGAGTTTTCTTTTCTCTCTTTTTTTTTTTTTTTGTCACTGCCCATAAAAAACAACAGCCCCATGCTGGAAAACTGATAGATAGCAAAGACTTGTAACTCCATATGCTGCAAGGAGCAGGAATGTTTTGTACTTCCGGATGAGTTATTCCATAGGGAAGTGGATGGCTGCAGACTCCAGAGAATAATTTCTAAGTGGGTTTTTCTTTCCTTTCCTTGGCATGCCACTGGCTGTTCTGCCAGTGAACAGAAATAAGCAGCAAACACATAGGTATTGTTTATGTAGAATTAGAAACCATCTCTCGCATCAGTCAGGACTAGACACATGTAAATATCTCTTTACCGCTTTTTCTCCTGTTTGCTGATGAAGCATCTTATTTTCCTGAATGACACATAGTGTTTTACTAAACATAAGGATATCTAAGCCAAACTAACCCATTTTTTTAATTGTCCTTTGCAATGGGTGCCTGCAGGATGCAATCCACTTTCCAAAAGGATGGGAAACCATGTCTGCATTGAGGACCAGACACATAACAGAGATAACATGGAAAATCATGTAAAGAACATCTTTTGGCAATTACACACTGCAGGAAAAAACAGCTCTAGTTTTAAGTTTTCTGTGTCTCAATTTCATTACTTTTATCCTGACTTCCTTTTTCTAAGAAAGGTTGAAGAGATCTTCTTAGCTCACTCTATATGATTTACTTTCCTCCTGTTCTTTCATGTTCCTTCTCTGTCTTTTCTCTTCTTTCTGGTCATATTAGTTTTTTCTAATGACACATGCTGCTGAAAGCACCCAATCTACTCATTATAAGCAAATGGAGCAAACATGCCTGTAAATGACAGATGAATCTGACTGAGATTTGAGATTGAGATATTTGAAAGGAGATTGTAAAAATATTTATGACGTGGAAAAAGCACAGCTGAAGCATCAGAGAAGTATTGCTGAAGATTGTGAAGAAAGACTGGAATGATTTTACCAACATGTGTGGAGTATGGAGAATACATGTTACCACTCAGTCTGATTGTTTGTAAACAGCAGATTGCAGAGTCATTAAGGTCCAACTAATTGCAGCTGCCAAACCCTCTGCAAAAACAGAGCTTCTTCAGCACTCCATCAAGTTTTTAACATCCAGATAAAAATAGTTTCGGTCAGGTCTATGAGAGAGGAAATGCAGTACCTGGGGAGCAATTCAAGTCAAGATGTCAGATAACAAATCTTCCAGGTTTTCCTGATTATCTTCAGTGGTGAAAACCACATGAAGCAGACTACCCTTCCGGAGGTATTTCATGATAACAAAAAGTCTGGTAACAGCTATATTATGATCAAAAGAAAGTTTGATTGCAATCTATGTTTTGTCTAACACAATGGAACACAGATTATTATGGAATAACATCTAGAAAATCAACTCACTGCTGAAAAATGTATTAATGGCATTTGGATGCTTATTTTTTTTTTCCCCAGTTTTATCTCTAAACCAAAAACTCAGGCTCCTGGTACCACCACAGACACGAAGGTTGAATCAGCTTCTGGATTTCTGAACCAAGCTTGCCCTGCTACCTGGTAGGAGACAATATTTCCATTATATTTTCACTTGAGAATAGCATGATAGTGTTATTTCTACATGAAGTGTGCCTGATATAAAGGACAGTTTTGCTAAGCTGGAAAGTATATGACAAGCTGAGAGTGGGGGGTTCAACCCACCATATTGGCTCTTCACGTATTGGTTATCCAGTTTAAGCTAATGAGGTAAGCTTTCTCTGTGCTTAGAGGAAAAAATATGCATCTCTGGATTAATTTAACTGACTTCAGATGCATACATGTAAGCATCTTTAATGAAGATATCTCATCCCATCCTGAAGTGAACATGTGCATCCACTCAGTCAAGCATCATTGACTCTTGACTAAGAAACTATATTTTCTTGCCTAAACACAGGTTTCGAGACCTGTTTGAGATGCCCTGAGATACCATCCTGGCCTCAGCAGCTGTCTGTAGAAAGGAGCAGATCTTTCTTAGCTCGTTTTTTGTACCTGCTGGGGCCATGAGCATGATGCAGCTATCCTAAATCTCTACCACCTACAGTGTTTAGCCACCTGCCCTACCTGCAAACACCTGCTCTTACAGCAGAGGTGTCTAAACATGGAGTCGATTCCAACCTTTGGGCCAAATTAGACAGTCAAGTGAAGGCACTGAGATGAATTTGTTGTGTTGCCTGATGTTGTTTTTAAGTCTTGTACACAGCAAAATAATTTTTTTTTACTTCAGTAGTGCTACTTCCAAAAAGCGCTTGCAATCTGCTAGAATCTATTGCCTTGTGTCCACTTGTTAGCAGTAATTTCTGTCCTTCAGTTACTTTAATATAAAATAAATCGAAAATCTCCTGTTTCATGTACAAGGTTGTTATTCACAGAATATTTGCTATTAAAATGGAAACCAGCCCCCTGCTTGTGCAGCGTATTTGTTCAAATGGGAATCTGGATAAAACAGAGACCTGTCTTTGCCTTGACGGCTCTGTGAAGAGGAAAGACTATGTGGTCCATTTCAGGATTTCTCACTTTTGGAAGAGACACAAGCCCAGTCTTCATCTCTGCCTCATATTCCTGTGAAAGCACTGCTCCTTACACTTTTTATGGGGTAGAACAAAAATGCATTTAAGCAGAAATGACTCTCCAGTGGACCCTTGGTTTGATGGAAACTTCACAAAATGAGACAATTGGTATAGCAAAATACATCTGAGTTTGGATTAAAATTTTCTTATTCATACCTTCATAGTTTTATTGGTGCTGCAGCTATAAGCCTAACTGAGAAACTGAGTGATTGTAACACAGCAAACCTTAGCTTTTGTTTTACACTTTCTTTATTTTTTCTTTATCTTTTTCATATGAAAACAGCATAAAATGTAGGTGTGAAGTAATAGAATATATTCCAAGAAAGTAAAAAAATTCTCTGAAGTTCTGCAGCTGAGTGGTGACACATACAAGCTCTTTTCTGGGATAGCTAGGAGTCTCCATTTGACCCTTGCATTTGAAGCCCACTTTGTGACCAACATATGAGGTTTCCAGATGCTTTGCTTTAATATGTCCATGTTTTTAATAGACTGCGGTTTCTAAGTTCAGAGTATGCTAATTGCAAGCTGCTCTGAACATATGGAGACTTTACGTCCATGACAGTTTTACAGTAATTCAGAGAATAAGAGGAATTTGTAATTGGGGGTCATAAAATTAAATTTAGAAGATAAAATGAAAAGAAGATAGGCAAAACAGCATTTATCACTGATAGTTGTACTTTATGTTTCAGAAGACCTAAATGTTGTATGCTTTGGCTGAAGAAAAGGAAAAGCACAAGGACAACTTTTTGCTTGCTGAGATGGTCAAGTGTTTTTTTGCTGTGCCTTGGGCTGGGCTTATTTCTGCAAGATTCTTGGTTCCCCTGACTTTGGTGGGGTTGCAGTATCCATTTTTCATGTCAGGCCATGCATTCAACAGCTACAGGCACAAAAGCTAGAACTATAGTGCTGACAGCCAATGCGAATACACGCCTTGGTTTGTAAAATTCAATCGTATTTGTCCATTTCTCATTAAAAGGACGTATTCTGTTAAAGACAGGAGAGCTCCTGCTTAGAAACAAATCACCCAGCAACAGGACACTAGTGCTCCTTACTTGTACCCTAAGAGTACTCTTAATTATGCAGTTCCTGGGTTTTCAGGCTTTTCTTGTGGACACTAATCTATTCTTTAGCCTCATGCCCATCCAGAAAAAGATTTTATTAGGATCTGTTACACTTCCATTTCAACAGTTTTTGGCCACAGGAGACCCTATGCTCAGTGTCTGTGCTGTGCTTAGTTCTCCCTCAGTCCTACCTATGGAGCATCATCTGCCTTCCCCACCTTCCATGCACAGAGGTGGGTACGGCGTGCAGCAGCTGTAGGAGCATGGCCAGCCCTTTTCTTCTATTGAGAATTTTCCTCTGTAGTGTGCACCTGAAGAAGAGAAAAGGGCAGGGGTTTTTACCATATACAATGCAAAACTCATCCATGAAAAACTTGAGCAGAACAGGCACAGTTCTCCTCTTATTTATATGTGTTTAAGGTAGGAGCAACTCGGGGCAATGATTGCACGATGCAGTTAGACTGAAGAATTTAAAAAGATTAATGGGAAACCTGCAAAGTGAGCTCCTGCAGGGCTTTGATTATTTATGCCCTTTGTTCTCCCCTCATCTGAAACACGCCTGTCACTAGCACTGATGCAGAAAGAAGCCAAAACTGCTCCCAGCAGTCCTGGCAGCTCAGAGACCAATGGTGTGGCAAAATGGGGACCTTCCCTGATGACTGAGAAGCCTTTGCATAAATTAAATCCTTCCAAGGGCTCTTCAGGTGGAATTCCCTTTTCTGTCAGTGTGACACTAAATGCCAGCTTATCTTTTGATCCAGATAGGTTCAAAGTTGCCTTCAGTCTTCTGAAGTTGTTCCAGCCTCCTCAAGATTTCTTTCTTTTTCTTTTCTTTACTTTTTTTTTCTCCCTTTTTATACAGCATAAAATCAAGTCTGTGAGTGTTAAGATTCAGAGTTTCTAAAGCGGTGTTCACTGAGAAAAAATAAGATGCAGAAATTTCACATCTGAGCTCCCTTTCTAGTTGATGGAGAGATTCAGACACTTCTGGAATATGATTCATCTTAACCTAAAATTAGGCCTCCTAAATAGGACAGCTGAATTGCACCCAAGATTACCTATTGCTCTCCTTTGAGTACAAAGTGAGCCAAAGGCGATGGGCTCAGATGTAGCTGTCGAGACTGTAAGTGTCTAAAGCTAGGTGAGATGAATCCCACTCACAAACCTTGAAGAGTAAAGTATTTGCATAGGCTGAACAACCACTTCTAGTATGAGAATGGAGAATAAAATCTCCACATCTTTCATCTGTGATTACTGCATTGTTGGAGAACATTTTGGTGCGGCAGTGTTGCTTAGACTTTATTCTTTTTTGAACTTTCAAATACAGCTAGGAGACCAGTTCACACTGGGAAATTTATTTGGCGAATACCAATCTTGTTTCTATATGCCCAGGAAGAAGATCATGTTTCTATCAGATATGTCTGTTATTTGGTCTAATTCACTGAATCATTTCTGCTGTACTCTCTTGCTCATGAACTGATCACTTTGCACACTGAAAATTTAATGTTGTTTCCATCAGATGCAGAAGCATATATAATTTTTCTGAATTAAGATGATAGAAGAAAATAAATTATTTTGATGAACACAGATGGTGCTTTTAAATTGCAATAATAATCTGCAGTTAATAGCTCACTTTCCATCTTAAGATTTGTGCATTTCCTAAGCATTGGTTTATCTTGCAGTTAGATCATGTGAATATTATCCTATCAGTTAAGCAGATTGTGTAAGTTAATATCAACAGCTTCAATGGTCTGCCATAAATTCCACTCAGTGCCCTTTTTCCTGTAGTCTGGGTATCTGCACAGCCAAATGGCTGCGTTTGCTGAAGCAGACATTTGGACATGCAGCTTCCACAGTTAGACACAGCCTGCTTGAAAAAGCAAGTACAAGTTCCTCACAAAGTCTACGCATCTTGTTTTCTTGAAACTTATATAGTTCACATCCACGTACCTAAACTATGAAATCCAGTCTATCTAATTGCAGACATCTAACGTTCTACATTTTAAATACCAAAGCAAACCAGTTATCCTAAAAAAAGATCTGATATTTCCTATACAGTCAGTGGTGAGATATCTTCAAAGGAAGATCCTGTCTGCCTGGATTTCTAGAGGACTTGTTCACTAGGCATCTAAAATACAGACACAGATAAGGTATCTATTTTGGGCTAGTTGAATCCCATCATAGGCACCTCTTCTTCTTTAGCAATCAATGTTTCCACAGAAGTTAATGGAAACTGAGTGTCTTTATAGGAATTAGCTGAAGAGTTTAACCCAAGTCCCAGAGGAAATTTGTAGTGGAGCTGGAAGAAGGGTCCATCAGGACCAGCCTTAGGGCTACACTCAGTTGTCAGACATTGACACCTCGTGCCCTTTGAGGTGCCTGAGGATGTCTGAGACCTATGCATGGACTGGTAGGTGTGACAGAGACCCAAGACCTAGGTCCTTCTGGACTGAGCTCAGAGGAGTATCCTTGGTCATCTCAAAGAATGCTAGATGCCTTTATGCAAGAAACTGCACAAAGCTCCTAGTTTTAACTAGGAATTTACTGCAGAATTTGAGAAGCCACAGGTTGAAGTGTATAATGGCTCTATTAGCTGAAAAATACATTAGGGCTTTTTTTTCTTTCCTTCTTGATCAAGTTCTGTTCACAATCAATGTTTTAACTCTATGCCACCACTTCCTCAGACCTGTGGTGTTCATTATTTTAATAATCAAATGTAGGGAACTGTTCCTAGCTGTTTGATAATTCCTTCATCATGAAACACCAAAAAAGGCATTTTCATTCATACCAGCCTTACTGTCAAATTAGTGATTTCTGTGCTCTTCACTAAGACATCTGATAATTAGGTAAATTCTGTATCTATATTAATGAATAGCAACAAGACCATGTCAGAAGTAGGGCCACCTCTTGGTTAAGCCAGAGGCGTGGGGGATCAGGTCTAGTTCTTCTTGTTTCTTTCTTTTATGATCGTGACTGCTTTCCTTGATGATCATGGGTGAATCACTATCTGTATTTCAATTACTGTCAGTAGATAAATGTGAAGGGAAAATGTAATGGAGAACTACAAACTGAGAGGGTAAGTCCGTGCGGTGTTGTGCCGTGCAGATGTACCAGCTCATGCAAAAGCTGCTCAGTGCTCAGGGAAACATAGCTGTGCAGCCAGCTGACTTGCTCCATGCCCATCCTTGCAGGCATGTGGATCTGCGGGGAGAGCCATCTCCGACCTGTCTGCACCCAACACATCTCTTTTGCTTCCCTTGTACAGATAAAGCCTGGGTTTCTGAGACCACTAGCCCAGGCCCATACCCTAGACTTGTTGCAGCCAGCCATATATTAGTGGCCAGGTACAAATAGCGGAGATACGTGCTCATTTACACCAGCCAGGCGGGGCTGCAAGGCACTGAGCTCTTTCCACTGCTGAAAGAACAGCTGGGGTAGCTCAGCACATTACAGGATTAGGTTCAGTTGCCTAAACCAGAACCATTTTACTGCCACCTTTACAGCCCTTTCCAGCTCTGTAGGTATCAGCTATTATTTTTTAATAACTTTAATAGCACTGTTGTTATTCTTCTTTAGCTAGGTAAGAAAATTTGTAATCCAAGCTGTCTGAAAATTGCCTGATAAAATGTTTGGAAAAAATTGCTACCCACATACTGTATTCCTCTGAAATGTATGGGAGCATTTCTAGCACTTGTACAAGATGTACATATATATTTACAAATGCAGATACTTGCATTTAAACATAGATATACTAATGCAGATAGGAAAATTGGATCGGGAAGTGTTTATATGTAATTTTAAAAAGCTATCAATCAGAATAGACATGCTAGTCATCTAGCTCTTTAAACATGAGCTTTGCACCTTTATTTTCCTTGTACTTCTTAATACTTACCAGAAGTTACAGAAAGGGGTAAAGCTATTTACTTGCACAGAAAGAAATCAGATTTGCAGAGGCCAAAGTCTCGATGCTGTATGGGAAACTGGACATTTAACTTTGTATTTTGGCAGTCTAGTAAAAGCAGTCTGACCTCCTAATTAGAATAACAACTGTTGATTGCAGACCACTCGGAATTGGATCTTTGTTCTATCTATCCAGATAAGGATTTTAGATATCTACATTTAAATATATGTTTTCGAAGACACTGTATGCTGTGTTTGTGTCTGACACAATGGTGTGAGGCTGTACAGTTAAGGGTCACTACTGTGCAAATGGATGTGAGTGGTATGGGTTATAATAGACAGCCAGAGTTTCAGTGGTAGTGCTATATTCATAGCTCTGGACAATAGGTCTGACTTAGAGCATTATTTCAGACAAGAATAGTTATTATTGCGGAATTACAGAATTTCAAAAGAAAACATTAGTTCCCAAAAATATTCAAAAAAACCATAGCTTTTTTAGCTCTGACAGCAACTGGAAACCACTAAAAGCAGTCTCTAATAAATGAACCCAACAATTTTAGCCTTTATCCCGAAGACTGTGTCTCTGATACATCCTAAGGCTTTCAACAATGGGTTAGCCTGGATGCTGTTTAATATTTCTAATATAAAGAACTTGGAATTGCAGATTTATAAAAGATCACTTAAGCTACTCAGTAAGGTTTCTGTCCTCTTACGGAATTGCCTAACCTTTCTAAACTGGAGGCCACTTCTGCTGCCAGCACAGAGGAGCCCGAGGACATCCTAGGTTTTGGCATGAGGTTGGCTAAGATAACACAGGGCCATTGGGAGGTCTGTGCCTTGCTGGCACCTGGAAGTCAAGCAGGATACACCAGAGCACCTAAAATGGCTCTGGGTGCCTATGTGAGGGCAAGTGAGCTGAATTCTTCTGCCTAAAACTCAATACAAGTTGGCGATGTTCAGTCAAGAGTTGGCAGAGCTTCACCCAACTCTACCTCGCAGTGTGACATCTGAGTTAGAAAAGAAGGTCACTGTGCTTTGGTGTGGACGTATATCAGTACAGAATCCCTCCCCTCATCCTGCCAACAGAGAAACAGGGTACAAATATTGCTTTCCCTGTCTGCTTTGGGATTATGAGGCCTCTATGCCATCATATCAAGGCAGAATAACAAGGCACTGCCTAGCCTCAAATTAATTTCCTTCTGTGAAGGTGGCCTGGCTCTTCTACCCATGGCCTGAGTGCTCCTTCAGTTCTGCCATTGACACCTGCATGAATGATACTAATAGAAGGCGACTCTTTCTGTTGATCTAAATTTGCGCAGAACCGTAACGAATTAGCCATTGCACATGCAAACATCCCAGTAAATGAGATCAGAAGTGCTCATGAGTGGATATTTCATTTCATCCAGCATACTGCAGGTAACATTCGCTTTACATTTTTTTTAAGCAATCTCTCTTCTAACATCTGCTTATTGTAGTTGTTACGAGTTTTATTTGTTCAGTGAGTTTTCTGATGACAGCCCTCGCAGCTGTTCTTCACAGTCAGCTGTGCCTCATGCAGTTCTCTGGGTTCTCAGCCTTGGAAGATAAATATTTCCCCCAGTGCCTGGGCAGTTGCAAAGTCCTGCAATTCCTCTTGACACTGACAAAGGTGGTGGAGTCTGAGACAAAGCATCCCAAATTCACATGTCTACATGTGTCTTCCATCTCACAGGGTCGTTATCCCAGGGTAGGTTTATCTTTCCCAGTTGCAACACAGGCAAACTGAAAACACTTCCTGAGGCAGGTACTTCCAGCTTTTTTACACCACAGGGAGATGACGTACCAGAGAAACAATAACTCACTGAACTTCTTACTCTGTCAAGCTGGCCGAGAATGATGGATGACACTGATGATAGAGATCTACTCCTGCTGTATCATCATAAAGATCGGTCCTGCAAGTGATGGCATAGGTTATTAACAGCAGGAATTTAGGTAACCTGACAGTGAATGCTTTTACATAAATGTAGGAGAACAGTTATCTACAGAAGGGTTTTTTTAAAAAAATTATCTTCCATTTACAGGTTGTTTAACTGTTCATATTTACTCTCTCATTACAATTACAATGTCTGCTGGGATTTACCTTTAATAAAACTAGACAGAGCCTAGGCCATTTATACCAGTTACATATAGTTCTGAACGATTCAACAGCTTTTGTGTAGTACCTTTACTGAAATTAGAAATTTGGAATGAAACTTCTCATACAGCCCCAAGGAACGTTAAGATTGGAGAATAAGGTTTTTATAAAGGCATTTGTGTGTAAGTAAGAGAAAATGGCAATATGCCTGGGAACTTGAAAAGTCTAGCAAAAAAAATGACTCTATAATGTAACTGAAGCCCAGAAGGTAAAGCACAGGTATTACAGCTGAGGCAGTCTGTAATATTTTCAGAGCCAGCTGGGAGGACAAATAAAACAACTTTTTATTTATTTCAAATACTCCTGTCTTTGGTTTTCAGCCAGCCCACAGTATTACAGTGGCTGATGCCCTATAAACACACAGGCACAAAACACAGCTGTAAGAGATGCCTGAATGAAACAGGTCCAGCAGTTTGGGTGAGTAGTTCAAAAGGGTTCATCAAATGTTGTTGGCCATAGTTTAACTGTGAATCTGAGTTGACTGTGTTTGCTTGCCATTTTAGCTAGAATCAAAGTTTTTAGAGTAGAGAGGAGATGAAATACACTAATTAAGGGACTGTCTTAAAGACTTGAGGTTTGTTTGTTTTTTTTTTTTTTCCTGCTCATTCTTTCTTGGAACCTCATCTCTTTATCACAAACATGGTCAGATGCTTTGGACACATGTAACCAACTGTTGTCTTGGGCTAAATTATTAGCAGTTTCCTCCTGATGTAGGATGGAAAATTGTTATGTACTTGCCCCTAAAGAGAACCAAGCAGACACAGAGTAGACATGTATTCATGTGAATTAATTGTCTTTTTGGATACTGCTTAACCATAAACTTATTAAAACCAGCTGGTATTTTTATGAAGCAACTTCAACATCCAGGCTCCAAGTAGTATTATTTACAAACACACAATTCATCATCCATTGGCTACTAGGTTTAGAAGGCAGTTTATGTTCTTGAAAGCTTATTTGTTTTCTTCAAGCATGTCGTTCATGCTAATAAATTATATTACCTCTGTTTACAAGCCTATGTGAAGAATACATTTCTTTCAGCCTGAACATGACAGTTGTGCCTAGGTCACCAGGGTGAAAACTGGAAGTCTGCTGTGCAGCCAGCAGTATTTCTGGTATTTGAACCATGGGTCTTGTAAAGGCCAGTTGGCCTCTTACTGTGTGATTACAGACCAGAATAAAGATCTTCGGCTGTCAAAACGTAGACGTTAGTTGGTGGATTAAAACAGAATCTCAATTGTAAGCAAATGTCTATTGATCCCTTCCTCTGGCATCCAGAGAGTGCAAAGCTGGGGCTGGAGGATGAGACAATATGAATGGGTGATTTTTTGTATGCTAATGGCATGATGAGGTTGCAGAGAGCTGTCAGCTCCTCACTCTTCTTGTTCCTTCTGTTTTCTGCCCCTATCACGGCTTTAACAAGTGTCTTTGGAAACTTTGCTATTGCTTGCAACACTTGGTCCTCAAGCCAGTGCATGTGGATTTGGCACCTTCATGCGACATGGAGCAGAATGCAGAAGTCAGAGGTGAAGGTCTGCCTAGATAACTCATGGCATGCAGGGGGCAGTGAGAGCAAGCCTGGATGCAGAACCGGTACATCCACCACTAATTGGGTCCACTCGGAACGAGAGCTAGGAAAGTACCAAAAGGAGATTCTCGCATGAGTGAACCAGAAAAACTCAGTGTATTTAACCCATGTGCTCCTTTAATAGCTGTTACTGCGCTTGACTCTGAGCAAGCATTGTGGTGGTGAGGAAGGTGAGCGGGCAGATGTTCTACTCAAGTGCTGAGTTCTAGATCAAAGTAGCTGCATTTCAGAGCAAATCCCAATTCATGTCAAAAACTAAGGTGCAATCACATTATTGTTTCTTTATAACAGACAGATTTCATAACTGGTCATCAAACAGCATTTCCCAACATTAAAACTTGCTGTTACCAATGCCCCTGCTGCTTCCTTTCTGCCATTGAATCAGTATGAAAGAACATTTGCTGTATAAGAAGGTCAAGTCATCTTGGTAATAAGCAGCTTTATGTTGGAGCATGTCCGCTCAAACTTGGAATGGTGGTAGTGTATCAATATTGCCAAAAAATTCCCAACTGAACGGATAGTGGTAAAAATGTGTAGTGTAGTTCCAGCTGGTCAACTGGATTCTTCTTCAGTGCATCCTCTCTGCTTTAAATCAGCGTGAGTTCATTTGACAAAGGGAAGCAGGTTGAGGGGGCCAAAACTAGAGACCATGAAACAGGAAAAGGGAAATATTTTTGCTCCTTTGGCAGGATTTTGGATCCCTGTGGAAGGACAGATAGATGTGTTAGCAGTGGTGGCACACCCAAAGCTGCTGCTTCATGAACAACTGCAAAGGACAGTCAACATTTTCCCTTTTACTCAGAGCATATGCTGCAGTCCAAGTCAAGGTAAAAGAAATAAAATCAACTTTAATGATTTGTTAAAGGAATTAAATGAATGAGAGAGGCATTGGCCACAACAGCAAGTTTTATTTACTAAAGATTTTTTTTTTTTAAGATATTTAGCATTCAGTGCCTCACCTAGCTGTACTTTTCTGATGGCCCTCACCACTAGGCACTCAATGTCCTTTTTCTAGCAAGGAGTTGGTGTATGAAACCCTGTGGTGTGCTTGAGGAATCTGTAATACTGTAGAAATGCTGAGACTATAGCACCTGAATTTCAGGGAGGATTTAGGAAATAAAGCTATATTATTATGCTAATGTCTGTGCACCACCAGATTTCCTTCTGAAATACTAAGGTTAGAACATACAACTTAAGAAAAATAAATAAAGCAATTGCCAAATAAATGGATTTATATTCCTAGGGGAGAAAAACTTTTCAAGCTTAATCTGGAAAAATAAATCTCTTCTACTCTAGCTCTTTTTTTTTTTTTTTCTGTTTTACTGCACCAGAGACCACACACAGAGCAGGAAATGCACTGCTAAGTCCAAATAGAATAAAGTTGTTCACCTAATGGTAAAACATGGACATATTTTGAGAAGGATGAAGCATGCACTTCATGTTTTTCACTTAAACACAAAGGTTATTTACAGACCCCCAACAAAGAAACTGTTTTGTTCAACATCCCCCAGGTGATAGTAAATATCAAGCCTCACACTTTTAAAAAGAAAAAAACTTCCCAAACGTAACAAAAGAAAAATCCTTTCCCTCATGTCCACGGCACATGGGAAGATGAGAGATTTGTGGCAGCAGTGTTTATTTGATTATTCTCCCATCCTCAGGCAGCTGCAATGATTTTTACTGAGAGCCTCTGGGGAAGGTTGAGGAGAAAGGAGATGCTCACCGGAGGGCTGGATGGTGAGGGTGATGGTGAGTGCAGCAGTGGACCAAGACTGGACTCTAGGTGCTGTCAAAGGTCCTGCACAATACTGAGCTGAGCCTCATTTTTGCCTCCGTCCTTCTGGCTTGCAAGAGGAAAACAGTGGTTTCTGTCTCCTTTCAGGGCAGAGGCTGACTTGTTCCATGAGTGTGCAGAACACGTGGCAAGCTGAGACACAGCACCACTGTGCCACAGAATATATGCCCCGATGCTAGTCTCTCCCCACTGTAGTGACATGAGGCATTCCTTTTAAATGGGGAACAGTGGTAAAACGTGTCCTTGCAGAGATGGACCCTGCACAACTGGATGACGAGCCCAGTAACCTGTGCGAGGTAGGCTGCATCCTCAGGGGTGCTGTGCTGTCCCAGTGCCAGCTCCAGATGGATATTTTCACTTTGATCCTCACGACCTGGAATTTCTAATGACCCAACAACTCTAAAATGTGTAGTGTCCGTTCATCCTCACTTGCTTGACTCCAAGGAGCCACTGGAATCATCCATACATCTCCCCTTTGCTTTACTACTTGCAGACACACACTCACGTGGGTTTTGTTTACAAGCTGAGGAAATGGTTGTTATTCATCCAAAAAATACTACAGGTAACCATGTGAATAAAAGGTATTAGTGTATGAATGTCCTGTCTCTGATTTTGATTGCTCTTTGTTCTTGGCTGCTTCTTGCTCATGCTAGAATAATTTCCCAACTACACACACAAAGAAAAGGATTCAATGGTATCTGCATTCATAATTGTAATACCAATACATAATAAGCAGAAATAGTTAATATATTAGAGGAGCAGCTTGCAAGTGATTTGTGAGCAGGAAAAAGAGTGAAATGATTCCAATAATTTCCCGTATTTAAATTGAGAGAAGTCTTTGTAATGAGTTTATGGTAAACAGACAAGGGAATGTCACTTCCTTAGTTATTTGAAATATGCAGCAAGTCAAGGTGAATTGCTATTGGGTCACATTTGTGTTTATATTCTGCACTTACGGTCTGCAGAATGTTTACCTTCTTTTTGAAATGCTGATTTGGAAGCTTTGGCATCCTTTGAGAACCAACTTATTATCGTCAGCAGGTAACCCAGTACAGAATTCTTTGTGAAATATAGGAGAATCATTATTAACTAAAGTAGCGACTCAGTTAAAGAACAAAATTTTCCACTATGTGTGTGCAACAATTATGTATTTTATAAGTTTGTCAGAAATCACCCATTTTGATGAAATATTAGATTTTAGTCCAAAAAAAGAGTAAAAGTGCCAACTTCTTCACAGTCAAATTTGGAAAACAAAAAACCCAAGGAATTAACAGCAGTATTCAAATTGCTAGTAGTCAAAGTGTACATTGAGGAATGAATACAGAGGGAGTTTTAAATACACTCCAAGCCTGATACACATTATTAAACTGGTGTGCAGGGGTGGTGGACAGTTCTGCTATGGTGCTGCAGAATAAATCAGTTTCCAGAAGATGAAGTTCAGATGTTTCCATAAAAAATAAATTAATATACAGGGTGTTTTAACAGATAGAGATGTGTCATGTGCAAGGTATCTCCATTTTTGTTCTGGGCTTACAATTGTATCATTTGTATGCTGTAAATATTAGGTATTGCTGTTACATTGCTGCAGTTAGAAACTAGCTGTGGCTGGTCCAGTGGAAGATTTTTGTAAGAAGATCCTAACTCTATTTTTCATTACATTCATATACTGTCACAAAATTCATTATTTTCATTAGTGTTTTACAGACTTTCGTCTGCTTTGGAGATCTGAGTCCATGCGTGGTGGATGGATTGGCTTTGTTGGTGCTTGATTAATATGAAGAGCACTTTCATTACACCCCTGGGCTTCCCAAAGGTTTTATTAAGGACACTCTTTCCTTTTGAAAAATGTCCACATGGAGAGTAATTGAAGAAGTTTCAGGCTTAATAAGACAAGAGGGGCTTCAGAGAAAACAAAGACAATAGCAAGTAAAAATCAGTGCGGAGGATGCTGACTTCTTCGCTTGCCCTTGGGCTGTATGTACAGAAAGTATCCTTTTCTCTAACAAATCCCATCTGTCATTTCTAATTTCTAAGAATGGGTCTGGCAAAGAAACTTGTAGAATCTTGTGCTTGTTCGAATTACTTGTGTCGTACACTGGAAATAGAACCGATATTTTTTTTTTGACAGAAGAGACTGATGTCAGAAAAATGCAGTTCAGTTAAACTGAAAGTTGCTAAAATTTGCTATAAAAACACTTAATTGAGATATAGCTTCATGTTGAAAGAAACTGTTTTCACAGTGCCAAAATAGATTTATTTCTGTAGCTAAAATGTTTTATTGTGGTTTGTAATTTCAATTCTTTTTATTTTGGCCTTGTATTTCACTGACAGCATTGTATTTATAACACAATAGTAGAATGTTATATTAGTATACAGTGTGTAAACATTTTCACAATGTAAAATTTCAGTGTTGCTAAACGAAAGATTTGGATCTTCTATATTTAGACTTGTTTGACATACTGTTGCAAGGAAGATTTTAAAATATGGATTACTTTTTTCTTCCTCCTGTATCTCAATGAAATGTCAGAACATCAGTAATTCTTAGAAAATATTCTGTATTCCATACAGTTAAAATTAATTAATATTAATCAACCCTGTCAA
Source organism: Syrrhaptes paradoxus (assembly GCA_013400615.1). Taxonomy (NCBI): domain Eukaryota; kingdom Metazoa; phylum Chordata; class Aves; order Pterocliformes; family Pteroclidae; genus Syrrhaptes; species Syrrhaptes paradoxus. The sequence goes on from VZTO01020217.1 coordinate 61,520, forward strand.
GGAAAAAGGAGACTTCAAGCAATGAGTGAAGAGCAAACAGTAAATGTTCAATTACTAAATGGTTTGTCACAAGCTCTGAAAAAGAATCTTAAGCAGACCACGAAGCTGGGGGGCAGGGTTGTAGCTCCCCAGCTATGTGACATGTTAATTTTATTTCTTCATTCGTATACATTAAGAATTTATTGCAAAATGTCTAAAAAGTAGTACCTGATTTTGCTTTCAGTGCACAACCAGTTTAAGACCAATATGAGGGGAGAATCTAGCCATTTATTCATTATTAATAGATTATTTAGAATATTTATGATGTTAATATTACCATATCCAGGTCAGTTCTCAAATAAGCCAAAGGTAAAACCCCTATGAGGAGACATTGCCAACTGCTTTTAAAACCTCACCCACAAGCTGCAAAGCCCATTTCCAAATATAGATAATTAATTCCCATACCATTTGGATGTGTAAGAACTGAAAACCATGTATTCTGGTCACATTTTTGGGGGTGTTTGCAACTAGCACCTCACTCCAAGTGTATGGTAGTATCCATGCCTGCTCCAAACTAAAGGAAATCTGAAGAAATTTATTAGAGATTTGAGCTAATTTTTTTGTATAAGACTAGCTAAATACTAGAGTGTGTAACATGATTGGGTTAAGACTTTCAACTTGAAGAGCAGGAGGCACCATGGTTTCCACCCTGATCTTTAGAGTAATCCCGAACTTTCTGCCAGGATAAGTGTTTTTACGCTCATTTGTCGCACGTGTCCCAGTGATTTGCAGCAAAATGTGACCATGGATCTCTGAAGCAGGTGGGTGGGTAGTCTTTCAGCAGCATAATCTGCTACTGCACAGTCTCACTAACCATGCACAGAAGCCTAAAGAAAAGACTAGAGAGCATGTAGGAGAGGTTTTCCTTCAAGGGAAGTTTCAGCATCATTGCTTGCATGGGCAGGGACTCCTTTCTCAAAGTCACCCAAGAGAAGTCCCTGTAACTGCAGAGGATGTTTGAACTGCTCCCATCACCAGAACCCAAAGCCCCTGCCTGTCCTGAGATTAAACTGTGTTAATTGCAGCAGCTATTTGCAGTGAAGCTTAGCAAAAGTGATGAAGTCCTCATTACTCATCGGGACAGAACAATTGAAAATGCCACAGAAGAGTAACAAAGAAAGGTCTGGGCAGCAGCACCTCCCATTCATCACCGAACTTCATTTCATCTTCTTAGCCTTTTTTTTTTTTTGCTGAATCGAATATCTCGGATTCTGTAATCTCATCTTTGAGGACACCACTGGTATGTACAATGAATCTCTGTTGTACGTACTGCGTTCTTCAAATACGCTTATGACACTATGTGGTGTATCTCTGCTCCCCCGTTACCCTCCATGGCTGCAGGTGGGTCTCTGCTCCCCCGTTACCCTCCATGGCTGCAGGGGCACAGCTGCCTCACCATGGGCTGCACCAGGGGCTGCAGGGGAACCTCTGCTTCTGTGCCTGGAGCACCTCCTCCCCTCCTTCTGCACTGACCCTGGTGTCTGCAGGGTTGTTTCTCTCACATATTCTCACTCCTCCCAGGTGCTGTTGCACAGCAGTTTTTTTCTCCGTTTCTTAAATATGTTATCCCAGAGGCACTACTAGTGTCACTGATGGGCTCAGCTCCATCGTGAAGCCGGCTGCACTGGCTCTGTTGGACATGGGGGAAGCTTCTGGCAACTCCTCACAGAAGCCACCCCTGTAGCCCTCCCTGCCAAAACCTTGCCATGCAAATCAAATACCCTCTACCCTAGCATAGTGAATTAGTATGCAAAATGTCAATACAATGTTAAATTAAACAGTACATAGTAATGAAAGGCATTGGTAAGGTAAAATGAAATCTTAACTGAGCAGAAACGATTATTGTATGAAACAGAACGGATAAAAAGCTTGACTCACCCATTGTCTAGACAAATCACTTAGAAACATGTGGGTTGGGTTCAGAGCCATTCAGATAATGTAAAAGCTTATTTGTAATCTGTTTGCCGAATTAAAAATGTTTTTTTTATTTGACTCATTTGTGAGCTGTTGAAAAATATGATGTGTTGCCAGACAGCTTAAGAAAAGCAGCAAGAAGTTAAACAGCTTGCAGACAGCAGGTCCAGAGTAGGACCAGGGAATTTTTTCTGACACACTTGTCCTCCAGAAAAGGTACTTTTGTTTGACTTAAAACCCTTTGTAAATTCTACTCAAGCTTAGCAAACATTTTTTTGCTAAGCAAAGATAAAGAACACAGGAAAAAATGGAGATGCTAAAATCAGTTTTTCAAGGTAGGGTCACAGAGAGGTTTGGATTTCTTTTTCAAAGGCAGCCAGAATAAGAACATGGTCCCTATCCAAAGCAGTGATTACAACACTGTGGGAAATCGAGTTTGATTTTCCCCTTTGCCTGATCTACAATGCAAAGGTTCGCTGATAAAAAATTACTTTAATCACTCCAAATTTGCCTGCTTTAATCCTTCCGCTTAGTGCCAGCTGCAGGCCAGATGCTGGCCAGCGAACACCACCTCCTCCAGCCCCCACCTGCCTTCCTGACCACAGGCAGGACTGCGACCATCGGCTCTCTGCAGGAGGTGGAGGGTGCAAGCCCGAAAAGCCTGCAGGCTGTGGGAGGCAGGCATCAGTGAGGTGCTCCAGGACATCACGCCACAACCCTCAGTCCTGCAGGATTTGATTAAATCAGATGTCCACAGGACTCCCCTGTAGGTACGGCATAGGTAATTTCATATTTATGAAGATATGAACTCTGCCTCTGCTGCTGCCTACACACCTTCCTCTCCTTTATCCTGTACCATTCACCGAAAGAAGAAAAATTATAACTATACTTAAAAGAGCCTGGGAGAATTGCAGGCTCCACTGAAACCTGTATTTTCCTCCGTGTTGCAATGTTTTCTAGGATCAATGAAAGTATTTTATTCTTTATTATTATTTCAGCACACTGATGAAATGTTTTCTGTTTTTTTTTTTTTCCAACTGGCTTTCTTTACAGCTTTTTCACACTAGAATATACTTCATATTTTTCCTCTGCTTTCAGCACACATATAGGAGTGGCTTTTGGCCATGTTTACTGTGAATGATTTGATAATATTCCTTATTTTGATTGCCCACAATGAAAATATTAGTTCATACATAAATCTCTTCTATTGTGAAATGTTACGTACTAAATTACTAAACATGCTCTCCTTTCAAAGAATTAGGAACAACAGCTTGTATGGGGTATTATTAGTCCTTATTCCATACTCAAGCACAGCAGAGGGCTGCTGAGTTGTTTTGTTTTTTTTTAAAGTAAACACATTAAAACAGAAGTGTAGCGATCTCTCCCCAAGCAGGCTTAGAAACCAGCTTCATGTCTTGGCTGCCAAAGCTTAGCAGTCGCCCATTGCCACTTCTGTCTCTGCTGGTGTAGTCTTGGTCTTTCCTTCAAGTCAATTATTGGTAATGATATAACTCAATAGCAATGGGAATGTTCACCTTCAGGAAGGCCAGCCCAGTCACATCACCAGTGCCATCGCCAAGAGCCCTTTTGCCCTCTCCCTGGTACTGTTTACATCTCTTTGACAATGTCTGGGACTCCCCCGGTTGCTCTGGGGATGCTGCTGGGCAGCAGAACCAGTGCGACAGGAGTCCTGTCAGAAATGATACAACAAGTCATGATAAAAGCCACCAGTGGGTTTGCAGAGGCAGACACTGAGAAGCTGGGATATGGCAGAGCTGAGGACATCTGTGCAAGCTGCATTTGACCACCTTGTGCATATTCATTACGATACAGCTCTAATTATATGTGCACATGCAATTTGTTTGAACCGCTGCCATACTCAATGCCAGCAAAATTTTAGCTGCACAGTTCTTAATTTTTAAGCCATTGTCTCTGCAATTGTAAGAAGTCTTGTCACTTAGTTTTTCTTTTTTCTATGTTTGTGCAGCAGCATTCAAAGGAGAAGTAATAATAACTGAAAGCTTTTGATGACAGCGTTTAAGAGCAGCAAGCAGGCTTCCAGTCCTTCCTCAAAACACAGTGACTCTGAAAAACAAGACAAGGTCCTTAAAACTTTTACAGCATCTCCAGCTCACGTCCAATTCATGACTCACTGATATGCTTAATTTGAACCCAGCTGTTAGCTGCTTGCTGTAGAGGCTGCATCTTATTTATTTAAAGCCATTTACATTAAGTCAGAGATTTGACTGGTCCCCTGAGTGGTCACTTAAGGCAGGTTTAATTGTGTGGGAAAATAGACTCATTGATGTCAAATGGAAAGTGAGGACAATTAGAATTTTCAGCAAGCTATTACCAGTCTCTTAATAAGGAATTAATTCAAAAATCTGCTAAAATAAATTGACTTAATATGTATCAGTTTTTGAATTTGAGCAACTAAAAGGGGGGAAAATAAACTAGGAAAGGACTTATCTGGTCTGAAATAATAGTTGTGGGGAAATATAAATACATGCTGGAGACAGAGAGACGTAAAACCATATTAATGAGATGAAGTTGTCTGGTAGAGTTCAGATACCCATCTCAGTTCAGACATTTCATAACCTGTTGTTTCTGACATATCAATCTGAAGGAAGTCTAATGTATTGAGAAAACATCATACAAACCCTGCAGATGTATTTAAAAAATGCAGAGATTGTGTTTCACTCGCTATGCGCTTCATGGAGCTTTTCTTTTCCCATATCAAGAGATGTGTAAGACTCACCCATTGCCAGAGGTAACAGCTGTGGGTGATGGACACATTTCATGCCGAGGCTCAGACTCTCTCCATTAGCTCGTGGCTACATACAGAAGACCATCAGTGCTGAGACCATGAGCTGTTCCCATGCACATCAGGAAGGTTTCCTGTCAACAGTGAATGCCCACAACACCCCTCACCCCCACACACCCTGGTGCTACCAAAATCTTGCCACTCAAACCCAATACACTGTGGTAATGAGTAGCTGCTCTGGATGACCTGCTCTTTCTGAAGCGCACAACGACATAACTCATCGCTTCTCTTTCTTCCTGATCGTCTGCCTCCCATTTCTTGTAGTGGGCACAAGGTAGTTATATGGCGTTCCCTCCACACAGAACCTTGTGCTGCTGAAGCAGTCCCCATGCAGCTGGCTGCAAGCTTTAATCCCACAATACCCCAAGAAAGGAACGAGGAATAAGATACTTCCATTCTCTGTCCTCCTTTAGGTGCCTGACTGACTTTTCCATAGTACATTTTCATGGCATGTTCTTGTCTTCAGTGGCTCTCCATAGTCTGCATCTATCTGAAAGCTGCATGTTAGACACTGACACGTGTTGCTTGCTAGATCTGTCACAGTTCCAGTCTTGCGAGTGCCATTTAAAAACCAAATACGACATAGCAGAAGGAGGAGTGTGTGAGGGGGATTATGCTGAGTAGGAAACACCACCCCTCCAAGCCTGCTGTTACTTCTGTGGCCTCTGAAGGCCACACAACAGTGTTCCACACGGAAACCATAGTACCTAAAAGGCCCAGTGGAAGCAGGTGACTCAGCACACCTTGCTACAGCCTAGACAAGTTTTACATGTGCCCAAGGATGTTTCTGGGCACGGAGGCCAACTGGCAACTGGTCTCCATCTAGTCTAGGAAGTCCTTTTAGTCTCCAATACAGGTGGCTGCATGCAAACTGCCTGTTGGGAATGGTCCTTGACCCTGGGAATGGCCCCATGGTGGCTGGGAAATGTCCTTGCCAGCTGGTCTGTATGGGCCAAAGACATATTCTGACTGTGTCTTGCTTGGACAGTCAGAGTCAGGACTCTAAACTTTCTAGAGCTTGTGTGTGTAGTCACAGCATTAACTGCTTTGTTAATGCTCTCCAAGAGGAGAGAGAGGCCAAAGGCACCACCATGGCCCCAGGCACTGGAAGCAGGGCTGTGCTCCATGTGGGGGGCTGAACACCCTCCATCCTGCCTGCAGAGCGGCTGCCTGGCTCCTGTCTCTGCATTAAATGCCACTCTCCACATGGACTTTAATCTTACCTCCCCAGGGCTGGCTCCCAACCCATCCATGCCCCTTCACGTACCACTACTGCCCGTCATTCCGTGGTGGAGCAGATGGGTGCATCAGCCAGAAGGGCAGAGGAGCTGGCTGGGCTTCAGAAGTGGAGTATGAGCTAAACTTCACCTCAAGAGGAGCAATCTCCCTTCCCAGAGTAGCACAAAGCCCAGTGGTGAAGGCCGTCTCCCAAAAAGTGGCTAACGAGGGAGCCAGACCCACAGCTCCAGTATCTTCTGAGCACTGCTGGTGCTGCAGGTCCCCAGGCACCTGTGCCACCTGCATCCCTTGTGTGGGGCCATATCTAGGGGGGGGCCATATCTGAGTTTCATCTAAGCCTTGTGGACCAAATCCTGTGGGGGTCTGAGCCCCCCTGGAAGGTCCTGGGCATCCCTGCTGGAACTGGGGCTGCCTGTGATGGGCGGATGCCCAGCGACCCAGGAGTGTTTCCCTTGGGCTGCAGGGTTTGAGGTCTGG
>VZTO01020217.1:69700-108675 GCA_013400615.1 Syrrhaptes paradoxus
CTGCTGTGGTGTGGTTTGATCCAGATGCTCCCCCAGAACTGCCTTTTGGGAGGTGCTGGGAGCCTGGCAGGGTGCTGCTGCTGCTGCCAAGGGTGGGCAGGTTGCAGGAACGATCAAGGCAGGCTGTTGCGAGAAGAGCTTTTGGCTGATTGGGTATTAATTAGTTTTGGAGAGAAACAGGAGGAATGCAAAATACTATTTTAAGCTTCAGCTTGGCTGAGGGGAGGAAGGAAGGAAAAGAGGCCCTGGGGATTAATGAAATGATTTCACTGATGTTTTTGTGGGGCAATAAGCCTGAAGTCAGAGTGCTTTTGACTCTCTGTACACGGCTGAGGTCACAGACTTTCGCATCTAATCCCTTCTCGGGGCACTGGCTCAGCAGGTGTGCGGCGATATGCGGGGGGGCCATATCTGAGTTTCATCTAAGCCTTGTGGACCAAATCCTGTGGGGGTCTGAGCCCCCCTGGAAGGTCCTGGGCATCCCTGCTGGAACTGGGGCTGCCTGTGATGGGTGGATGCCCAGCGACCCAGGAGTGTTTCCCTTGGGCTGCAGGGTTTGAGGTCTGGCTGAGCCTCCTCCTCCTCCCTGAAGGAGCTGGTCTGAACTGCAGCCAAAACTTAACACATCTGTCAGCTCAAATCCATGTGTTGTTCTCTGAGCCAAAGCATCGACACAGAAATAAGCACCCCCCCCCCCCATTTCTTATTCAGTCTGTAGGAATTCAGTTGCCAGCACTCATCGCTGCCAGCAGACACAAAGCATGGGTTGACCTGTTTGTCCGGTACAGATAAATCAACAGAAGTTGAGTTTAGAAGCCTTAATAATTGCAGCAAATGACTTATAAATGACTTACAGGGCAACAATTATCTATTGAAATTTTTAGATTAGAGAGACTTTCTTTTCGTGGATGAAAAATGAATTAAATTAGTGAAATAAATTATTTGCTGCAAATTATTAATTCTGCTGCTGTTGCTTGCTGCTTTGTGATATGTTCGATAAAAAGCATTTATCAAGTAAGCCTGTCTCACTATTTTCAGTTGCAAAGTCAAGGTTTTAATTCATTATGATTTACCCTGACCCTTCTTTGGATGATTTACTCTTCTCAAAGTGGATTTAAAATGAGACCAGATCTCTAACTTTTGACAGGCACACTGAAAGGTGTAAAGAACTCTGAAAAGGTGCAAGACGAGGGAAAATAAAGCACAAGGATTTTAGCAGCCGCACTAAGTCTTTATAAGGACTGATCTGGCATTTCAAAAATAGTTTCTTCCCAACCTTTCGAGAATGTGCTGAGATTTATCATTTGAGAGAAGTTGATTTCACCTTTCAAATGGAACAATGTACGTACTAATCCTGTGTGCCTATTTTGTAGGTGTTTGTTCTGTAAAATTACGGGAGAGGGAGAAGAGCCTTTTTGGAAATGAAGGTGTGCTTTCTGTGTTGGTCATGCTGGACCATACATTGATTTCTTATTGTTACCTGGAGAAAAGCCAAAAGGTCACTGGAATGAATCATTGCTCAAAGAGAGCAGGTGTCTGAGATGCTTAAATCTGAGGATTTAAAACTGGAGAGCCTGTTCCCCTACACTGATGCAGCCTGACAACATTTAAAACCTAACTTTCCCAGATCTCACTTTTGTTTTGCCAGAACTGGTAGTCAGTAATCCCATCTGCATTTTCTCCTGTGGAAGCTTGTAACTGCTATTGGCATCCTGAAATTTATTGTACTAAAATCAAACTAAACCATTCATGTCAGTGGGCAAGGAGGTCCCAGGTGGGTAAATATTTATTGCTGAACCCACAAAATCTATCCTTTTCACAGATATCCAAGGTATTTCTCTTGTCCCAAGAAGCTTGCAAGTCTCAGTAAACTCATGTGCTGGGAAAGGAATTCAAGGGATATGTTGTATTACACCCACACTATGTGGTTCCCTCAGGAACACATAAAGGTGAAACCCACCTCCAGGGATTAACAGTGTGATTCAGGTGTAGACTAACAGATACCCTTTTCCTGGCACTGTCACTTGAGTAAGGTGACCAGCGCCTGCAGCTACTGTTTCTAGCCCTCTGTGATATTCTGCAGCATGGATATGAGTGACAACCCAGCCATTTGAAGAAGTTTGTGGAGCTATGGTTCATGCACGGCTTGTTTTTCACCGTGGCACTGGGTGCCTGGGTGTTACATTTACCGAGTGAATATAACAGAACAACAAGAACTCGCTTCTCCTTGGCTTCAGTTTTTACATTATAAATTGGTGCATGGATACGTGTGGCAGACAAAGAGGAAGGACTGTTTTTCTCTGTTTCACAGGTTTCTTGTAACACTTCCTCTATTACAAATTTACCTCTTCCCTCTGATATTTTTAGTCTCCTCAATCATGAAGAAGCTCAGGGACAAGGAAGGTCATTGGGAGGTCTGAGGAGTGTCTGGATCAGTGGTTTTAACTCATGGCTCATGCACCTCTAAGTGTCATGGACTATCTCCAAGGGGTATGAATAAAATATTCGAGGCTATGTGAGTACTCCATGTCAAGGTGATGTCTGGTGCACAGCCTCTGACTAATCCCCCATAAGCTTCCAGCAAGGGACTGGAAAAGGAGCACAGCTTGCTCAACAGGGTCCCCGTCACTGGGTGACACAGGCATGAGGACAGTGGGCACACCACAGCTCTCGACTTTCTCCCAAGATGGACATAAGCCTAAAGCATCAAACTATCAGTTGGATTTGCCCCTCTCTATTCCCCTCCACCTACAAGCTTTTCAGAAGCCAGTAAATTGGAAAAGATGCAGACCTGCTGGTGTAGGTCATTCTGCTGTGGCCAGAAACAGTTAACTAATGAACTGTGGGTTTTGCTGGATCAGAGCCCTCATGACCCACTAAAATTAACTCTGTAGTCAGATTTAAGCATTTAAGAACACGGTGGTAGGCCTACCTGCATGTAAGGGTCTGGGGAGCAAATGTCCTGGAATTTAGAGAAGACAAAGTCAAAAGGAAATGTTTGTTGTTCTACTCCTACTTGTTAAGTGCTGGATGGAGTACAAGGTACTACTGCTGATAAGTAGCATTCACCCAGAAATCGTCAAAGGCATTGCAAATTACTCAAACACTCATCAGGGTCAGTTGGCTGCAGACTGAGAAAACACAGCTAAAACTGAGGACACAGACCTTTGGGAGATGTGTGCAGAGTGCAGGGAAAGTTTTGCTCTTCAGCTGTGTGATGGGTTAGCCTCTTGCTAGCTATTATGAAGAAAGTTAACTCTGTCTCTGCTTAACCCAGGACAAGCTGCAACAAAAACTTTCTGCTTTGTTCTCAATGACACCAGTACAAATCTACAGTAACTCAACGTCCTGACAGAGAATTACTCTAGACTTGCTCCAGTCCCGCTGAAAGCAAGATTTATGTGGTGCATTTGTTCCAAAACACAGTATTTTTTCTCTAGCTTCTGCCATCAGAAAAAAATTGATTGCGTGTCTCTCTGAAGCTCTGAACGACTTTATACATGCTTATGTTTTGTATTTGATTTTTTAAAAAATGTTTTTAAAAATCGTTAAAGTGCATGTCAGTATAGAAACACATTATTTTAGAGCTAGGCGGGCGTATAAATAGCTGAGCTGTGCTTTCCGTGTAGCTGGTGCTCTGCTGGGTTTCGCCAGAAGAGGGTAGAGTTTGGAAAGGACTCCTCGCAGCCTGGGCTCCCTATTGTGCTGGGAAACAGCCACGGGAAAAGCAGCACAAGTTTCTCCTCTGCACGCTTGCACCGACTGACTGTGTGCGAGAGTCAGCAGATCAACTCTGGAAGATCTTAAAGTAAAAAAAAAACGGAAAGAGAAACAAAATTCGAAAGCAGCTTTCTAGGGAAATCTGTGGAATCGAAGAGAGAAACGGCAAGTTTTCTGCGGGCTCACCCTGCTGATTGTCTCTCTGAGAACTGTCACTCACTGCACGTTGCATTAATCAGAGCACAGGATTTATTTCTCTGCCGTGACTTGCAACCTGTGAATAAATATCCCTTTTAGAGAGAGAATGGGACCTGAAAAGACTCTCAAGCACTGAGCAGAGGGGTGAGTTTTATTAAATGGTTTCTTCTCTTTCAAATCTGCTGGAGCTTTCTAACATCCTGCTTGCAGGCACAGCAGCCCGATGACTTGCCTTTTCCCTGCAGCTTGTTGCATACCTCACCAGGCTTTCCTGGCCACAGGTTTATTTCTGTAACCTTACCCACCACGACTCTGGGTCAGTTTGATAACATTTGCAATAGAGCTGACTCGGTGCTGATTTGCTTTCATGAGACATTAAAAACACAAAGCTTTGAAACCAAACAACAGGCTAAAGATCAAATAAAATCCAGTACAATTAAAATGGCAGGTGACTCTAGGTTTCCAGATGCGGACACTGACGGTTCAGAAAAAAATGAAGAAACGGAGATTGTAGTCAATGTCGGTGGGGTAAGGCAGGTGTTCTATGGAGATAACCTGAATCAGTACCCAGAAACACGGCTGGCAGAGCTGATCAACTGCTTATCGGGGGGATACGACAGCATATTCTCACTCTGTGATGACTATGATCCTGGAAAGAAAGAGTTTTACTTTGACAGAGATCCAGATGCTTTCAAATGCATTATTGACGTGTACTACTTTGGGGAAATTCACATGAAGAAAGGAATATGCCCCATATGTTTCAAGAATGAAATGGAATTTTGGAAAGTGGATCTGAAATTTTTGGACGACTGCTGCAAAACTCATCTGAGTGAAAAAAATGAGGAACTGGAAGAAATAGCCCGAAGGGTGCAACTGATTCTGGATGACTTGGGAGTAGATGCCTCAGAAAGCCGTTGGAAAAGGTGCCAAAAATACATCTGGAAATTTCTTGAGAAGCCAGAATCGTCCTACCCAGCTCGAGTGATCGCTGTTCTGTCCTTTCTGTTTATTTTGATCTCCTCCATCGTGATGTGTGTGGGGACCATCCCAGAACTGCAGGTCTCAGATGCGGAGGGGAACCGTATGGAGCACCCGACCCTGGACAGCATAGAGACAGCCTGTATAGGCTGGTTTACCATGGAGTATGTGCTGAGGCTAATCTCCTCTCCCAACAAACTCCACTTTGCCCTGTCTTTCATGAACATTGTCGACGTGCTAGCAATACTTCCTTTCTATGTCAGCCTGACCTTGACCCACTTGGGAGCCAAGCTGATGGAGTTGAGCAATGTCCAGCAGGCTGTCCAGGCGCTGCGCATCATGAGGATTGTGAGGATTTTCAAGCTTGCACGGCACTCCTCGGGGCTCCAGACTCTAACGTATGCCCTGAAACGTAGCTTCAAGGAGCTGGGGCTGCTCCTCATGTACTTAGCTGTTGGAATCTTTGTCTTTTCTGCCCTGGGTTATACCATGGAGCAAAGTCACCCCGAAACTTTATTTAAAAGCATCCCTCAGTCATTTTGGTGGGCAATCATTACCATGACCACAGTTGGATATGGAGACATATACCCTAAAACAACACTAGGAAAACTGAATGCTGCTATCAGTTTTCTTTGCGGGGTGATAGCGATCGCCCTTCCCATCCATCCTATCATTAACAACTTCGTTAGGTATTATAACAAACAAAGAGTCTTAGAAACAGCTGCCAAGCATGAATTGGAGTTGATGGAGCTAAACTCAGCCGAGGGGAAAGCTGCAAGCTCCAAAAGTGAACTAGAGGACCTTGCGAGGGGAGGCAAGGAGGGTTCTTTTTACAACAGCCGGCTAAAAGTCTCCCACAGTGACACCTTTATTCATCTCCTGTCAGAAGAGAAACACTATAGGACCAGACTTCAAAGCTGCAAATAAACTGTGAGTTCTTGTCAATGCTAAGCTATAGATCGGGACAACCTGACAATCAACTATTGAGAAGACTCACAGGATCTGTCAGAGTTGGGAGGGAGCACTGCTTTGCTTTTCCAACATGAATATAAATTAACCCCATGGTATCTCCATCAACAGTTGGTAAGACTTTGCTGTTATTACCCAAAATAAAATAGTAGGACTCCATTGAGATCAGACTGCTTATAGCAAGTGCATTCTGACAAAAACCATTTGTAACCATTTTAGAGACTGAAAAGTCCTTCCTGATCGGTGAATGTTCAGTGACCTGAATGTGCAACATTGCCACATCAGAACTCTGTACTTGTGACAATAAAGAGCAGCATCTCACAGATTGTGTCTTCCAGGCTGTCTTCAATGCCTTTGCAGCTAGGAAAACTGCTCCTTGTAAAATTAAAGCAGCCTCTCACTCGTATTAGATTCAGGTTTACAACAAAACATTATAAGCAGTTTCAGCCTAGAGAGATATCAAAAGTATGAGCATACACTGAGTGCAAATATTACAATCAGTGAATGTTTTTTGTTTTGTAAAATGTAATTTTGGATCAACTTTTTTGGATAGGTATCTGTTCCTCTTTCCAGAAAAAAAATAAATTTCAGTGGGACCTGAAGCTATTTTTTCGGGCAGAGTTGTAGAACAGAATGAATGTATTTTAAGGAGCAAATTAAATAAATATTTGTTCTAGTTTTAATTACCACATAATAATTTACAGATGTAGAGATCTTTCAGGAAGTATTTATAAACAAGTAATTTTTAAACCTGCAAGTTAACTTATAATATTTTTAATTCACTATTAAATCAAGAGAAGTTTATAAAGTATTTAACTTGAGTACTTCTAAATAAGAAACTTTAACTGTTTGAAAGTAAGTGTAGAGAAAGTTTCAATAAAATGAGTATAATCTCCAATTGATTTATGGTAAAAATATCTATCTGAATGAACATATCACTAGGTTATTTTTTTAAAAAAGAACACAAACCAAACACATCCCACCTCTACAATAATTGTATAGTTTTGTAAATGTTCATTTACAGAGGCAGTAGGCACTAATCAGTGTTTTATTCATTAATCAGCATATTAATCAACACCAGTGCTTAGCTACTATTCTTTCCAAAAGCAAGTGCCATCTACGTGAGTATTTATTTGGCTTGAGTAACGACTGCAATATACAGGTCTGGTCTCTACCAGAGAAATCCATTGAAACTAGGAGTTACGCCAGCTCAAAGGGGAGAGGAGAACTGGCACACAGATGTATTTACATATGTTAAAATTAGGATCCCAAATGATTAAAGGGCTAGGGTAGCTGTCCTTATTTGTTCCCTTTTGTGCTGAACAGCTGCTTGACCAGACAAAACGCAGCAGCATGAACCACAAGCCATGAGCCATCCCCGGGCACCTCATGCCCAAGACCCCCATGCAGATCCTTGGGACTCTTTTCCTGTCAGCTTCTAGACCTGATCTCTCAATGCTGCTCATCTGCTGAGACCTGTTCCTTGCTTACCAACAGTCTCAGCTCTGCTCCCACCAGCTGTCTGGCCAGAACCATAGCTGGCTCTTCTCCCCAAAGGGGCTGGATCCTGCCCCTTGCACTGCTGAGGACTTCCAGGATCCAAATATGGGCTGCAGACATCAAAAAATGTCTCAGGTGGGATGTTAAGGGTGGGAGAGAGCAAAAGTAATAGAGCTGAGCCAGTCTCAGCCATACACTTTATCTGTCAGTGGGATATTGAATGTTCCTGACTTACCTCATGACATGCAGAGGGTGGCTGGGGATGAATTAAGTTAGCAGAAGGACTTTCATGAATAAGGAAAACACTGTATGAATGCTAAGTAATGAGGTTAACACTGCAAGTACTAAATCCTCACTGTTGCGCTTTGTAATTTATTTAACATGACATTAAATGAAAAATAAGCTTCTTTTATCAGAAATAATTTTATTGGCTAATTTCTTCAATGAGTTATGCCTTTGAGCATGGAGGTCTTCCTACGCTACATCAATATGGATGACCTTGGTGCCACTCCAGCCCAGACTAGTCCCAAGCCAGGCTCTGCGTGGTTTGCTGCACTAGAGACTGTATTTTTTGGATTTGTTGCTGTAAGTTATATGTCCTTAAAAGGCTGTGGGTGGGCAGGATGGATTCCTGCTTGTTTGCCTTGCCTGTGCTGTGGGAACCCTGAGGGAGCAAGGGGAGATGTGGGCAGCGATGGAGGGACAGGGGAGGCTGGCAGCCTGCAGCACACAGCAGAACTGGGGAGGAGCAGAGGGGTCTTACACAGCCACGACCCTGATGGTAGAAAGCAAGAGGCTTTCTGTGGCCCTGGGGAAGACACTTCTCACAGACCAAGAAACTACCATAAGCGACTGGCTTTGAAATCAGGGCTGGAGGGAAGGCTCTGCCCCTCAAAGGATGGAGTGAGCTAGGGGATGTTTGTTTTCAATTGTTTTAAACACTCTGCACAACCCAGCAGAGCCGATTTTCCTTTATTACAAATTAATCTAAAAACTAAAGAAAAGGACTTAAAAGACTGGAAGACTTGGGGGTGAGGGAAAGCATTAGTGCAATCCCTTCGCAGAGAGGAAGCAACAGCATACAAAGGCTCTGGATGAGTCGGGGTCCCCTGCTTTTAGACACAGGACTTACTCAAGTCCAAAGTTAGGACAAGCCCTAAAGTCTTTTCAAGGGGGAAACTGCACGGTCCTTGGTGCAGTTCTCATTCGTTTGCTCTGGGTGAGGTGGGCAAAGGCTGTGCCCACCCAACCCACCAGTGACTTCCCTGTGTCCAGCTCTTCCCAAACACTTTGTGGACACTTTGACTGAGTCTGTACAATTAAATGAATGAATGCAAGGCAGTCCCAGTGAGCCCATCTCCAGGCCCACAGAAACAGTGTCAGCCACTGCACTGAGCTTCCCCAATGTCTGCAGCATGTGGGAAGCTCTGCAACACAACTGTCACTCTGGGGAGTCCTGCCCCGGGTATTTAATACCCTTCACCTGGGAACCAGGACTGGAACAGCCTGAAAATGTCCCAGTGCAGAGAAATCTGCATAAACGATCTGGATCTCTCACAATACCTCTGCTATCCAAATACTCCTTTTTGACTCCCAGGTGTATGAAGACAACAGGTCACTCTTCCCATAAGAAATCTAGAGCTCTGGGAAGCAAATGTAGCAGACATCTATAGGAAACACATTGACCTGAATTATGGAGAAAGAAAACCAAAACAGAGCTACTATAATTTAAGTTGACATCCCTTCTCATACAGAAGCTCCTCGGTTCACTCTGCAGGGAATTTCAGAGCACAGTAAGCAGGTCAAACTATCCTCTTGAGAAGTTATCCTGTAGGACATCTGCCCTATGCAGCCAGCCCTGGCTGCTTCTAGAAAACTTTGAATCTTTAATACAGCCTGCAATGTACAGAGTTAAAACCTGAAGGGAGCAACTTTTAGTTCCTAACTAACATCAACTTTTGCTGCAAATTTGGGATTAGTCCAGGTTTGACATCGAATACCTGCCAGCAGAATCTGACTCAATAGTCTTAATTTATTAACCCACCCAAGGGTAGATCGGTAGCAATTGCTAAGACTGTAGTTAAAATGAAATGTTTCTAGCTTCCTGGACACCATAAAGGGTAGAACTTAATAGAGTGGAAATTGCTTTTAGAAGTGTGGGAGATGGCTGCAGAGGTTAGTGACACACAGCATTAGTCTCAGGGAAGTGATCGGCATGTAACACATCAACTCATGCCATGGTCTGTCTGGCATGTCACAGCCACCCTGGCTTTGGGGACAGCTTCAGGTTCAGGCAGAAACAGCCATTTACAGCTAGGTTTTTATTGCTGGACTGCCATGCCAACTGACTTGAAGACAGTTAAAAAAAAAATTTTGGGAAATACTAGATTCCACTCTTGCCTGCTGTCACACGTGCAGGAGAGCTGCCCCTTGCTGCAGGTATGGCACCTTCCACACAAGGTTAATGGAAAAGTCCTCTCTGGTCTGTGCATAGGTCAGGGGGGACTGTGGACATGTGGGGGTAGACCCAGCTCCTATCAAACAGACGAAGGGTTGAGGACGATGCAGGACAGCCCCTCTGTCCCTGGCTCTGCTAAGGGCACTCATTTCTCATGTCCTTTTTGCATCTGAAGCTGACGGTGGTGCCACTTAAGTAATCTTTTAGACAGCTTTCTTTTTGCCTAATTTGCTATTTGAATCTGCCTGATAAAAATGCTTAAGAGGAGAAACCAAGACCATGTAGTTTTCAGTCTCAGGTATTCTCTCAATCTACACTGATTTTTCAAATAACTACCTCAAACACTCACTGAATGAAAGGGTGTGAACAGGTGTTTGTTGAAACACAGCATTAATATGTCCATAAAAGTAAGGGTTAAGAGATACGAATGAACAATCAACCATATTGAAAGACACAAAAATCCCCACAATCCTCTTCCAGCCACATCTGCATTGCCAGACGTACTGAAACAGAGTGGCATCCCGTGTGAATTATGCTAGGCAGAAGTGCTTCCTCCGTTCTCCCTGTCAACACAGCCATCAGTCCTGTATCCACTGACAAACCTCAGTATTTCTTACTCACACCAGTATGACAGTTACTGGACACACACAGGAGAACGCACTTGCTACCCAGCCAGGTTTCTGAGGGTCGCTGTTCATTCAAATACTGCTGTATTTTGCCCAGGCTGGCCATTCATGAATATCAGCATTTCCTTCCACACCAGCTTTCACAAGACACTTGCCCTGAGACAGGTGGTTCTTACTGATGTGAGGAATAAGTTCTGCACTATCTGGTGTAAATCAGACTTCACCGAGACTTGCAGCAACATAGCACCAGTATGCAAGTCGACTCAGGACAACGTATATTGAATGTACTTGCTTCAGCTGTAGATATCCCACTAAAACCAAAACTGGTTTATCTTCCTGCAATGAGCCATATTAGGCTTGATTTCAGTCGGAGCCTTGTCTGCCTTAGGAGTGTGGGGGGGAATGATGCCGCCAAGGGAGCCACGAAAATGCACAAGGCAGGGTCATGTAAATAGCTAAGAGGAAAATGAAGATGGTAGAAAGGTCTGAGAGCTCCAGGAGACACTGTGACATTTAATTGTTTCTTTTCTCGTTGCTTTCATATGTAGATGAGAAAGCTGCTTTTTGTCTTCCCATGTAAGGGGAACCTTGAATATCTTTTTTAACACGCTGAGAGTCAAGTACTGCTAAATCATCTTGGTCAGCTAAAGATATACAATAGAAGCAGAAAGGACGGGAAATCTTAAAAGGAATCTAAGTACAAGACTCTCTTTAAAAATAAAATCTTGCAATGGAAAGTGAGACTGAATGTTACGCTGTATATGCCTACAAAAATACCATTATTTTGAGTGCATCACTCTACTGATTTCAATGAAAATGAGGCACCTAAAGGCTAACCCTAGTGCTTTTTTTTTTTTTTTTTGGTTTAAGCATAAAATGTTGTGATTCCTTATTCTGTAAGGAAGTAACCTGTGCAATCTGCAGCAGTTAAACATCTTTAAAAAATGAAAATTATGTGTATTCATTAGAGTCTGTGCTAGAGCTCACAAATTCTGTGTTAGAGCTCTACAAAGTGGTGGAAACTCAGGAGAGCAATCACTGCACGAAGGCAGCAAATTGTTCGGCACTGCAAAGGGAAGTTTTAGAAAGCCTTCTGGCAGCCTCAGCCTGCTTTGCTGTGCAGCAGACAAGCTGCAGCTTCAATTACTATAACAGCGTTGTGAGGAACTTCTTTATCACTACAATGCACTCCACTGATCCCAAACAATGTTTCCACTGCATTTCAGTTATCAGTTTCACAAAGTCAGTGTTTTCCAGGCTTACTAGTGTACTGAAATATAGCAATTTTACACAACACTCGGAATATGAGGTAGCTGTGGCTGGCTGTTGCTCAATGTTGATTTTTTTGTATTCTTCTTACAGCAAAAATGATACACCATGAGTGTTCTTTACCATAATCACATAAATGATGTATTCATTGCCATTCATTGACTTTAACTTCTCCCATCCCTGAAGTCTCAGCTTGTCCATTATCAGCCAGTGAAGAATTAACCCTCCTGTCTTAGTCTATGCCAGATTAACCACCATGAAATACTCCATGCCATTTTGGTTTCTTCCCTTGTTCCATCAAGATTGCTCCATATTCAGACAGCTTTTGTCATTGGCATATTTTTTGTTTCATTCAGCCTAATTTTTCGTACCTTAATTTCAGTCTATTACACTTCATTATTTTGTTTCAGAAAATTGAAATGATTCATCTTTCATGCTGCTCACACCCCAGTACATTTGCAGATGACTAGTTGCAGCTCTCTGTTCTGTGTCAGTTCACTGGGGCAGGCTTGGAACATGCTTAGGAGAGAAAATGCACTGGCTTGAGACTTCATTTGGACATGTTGTCCAGCCACCCTCCAAAACCCCTCAGTGCATCAAAAGAAAACTCTCTCTTATATGTGGAAAGCCCAAAAGATGCAAAGTCCAGGCGCAGCAGCCATGTCTGATTTATCCGAACATTTTTGCACGTTTAAATTCCCTGCTCTTTGAGAGAACTGAAACACTCTGAAACATTTTACTAGAGAGAGATAGTTTTAAACATGCACTTATGGGTTTTTTTGATCAGAATGTGCTCATGTTAAACCTTACATGGCAGAAAAATTGATGTTTCTGAACAACATCCAAGCAGGCACCAGCGATTTTCTGCTCATGGCCACCATTCAGGCATCAACACAATAGGACCTTGATTGGTCCCTACAGGGGCTGCTGCAATATAAATGAGAATTTTCTTCTCATTTATCTGCTCATGAGTAACAGATAAAGTGTTGTCCTATTGCTTGAGAAGTAAAATATCTGGAAGATAGACTGACCTTTGCATCCCCCTTACTTACTCACTTTGTAGAAACATTACTAAATAGAAATGTGTTTTGGTAAAATATAAAAACCCCTAATTCCTTCACTGTTTAGAAGCCAAACTCAAGCAGAGAAGAGACAAAACTTGCATCCTCCCATGGGCTTTTGCTTCGGAATGGCCACTGGCCAGCTGGACACCTCTTGCTTGTTCGCAGAGGAACAAATCACACCCTTGCCTGCCAGCAGGTCCTTCTATTTCTACTGGTTGTCACAGTAATAAATCAATTGTTGCTGCAAACACAGCTCCTATCCAACTCATGGGGAATCTGTAAACTCTCTGCAGCACAAATGTCAACCAACTGCTGGCTGGGCTTTCATACTGAAGTAGTGATTGTTTGCCAGTTAGTTACTTGCATTGGAACAGTAAATTCCATTTGCAATGGCCTTTACCATTTGGACCCATTTGCCTTAGGAGAAAATTAATTGCTGCTGTACGACATCAGCCCTGTTGTGACTCACATAGGGCACATTCGTACTGCCTTGACTGGAGGAGTGAACATCAGTTGCCAGCTGGACTTCATCCTTGCACACTGGAGCTGTTATTGTCTGCCTCGCTCTAGGGGGTGACGGTCTTTCTTACCATCAAGACTGTTCATGTGAGACCTGAATAACACAAAGATTCATTAAAGCAAGCTGCTCCCATATCTGATGTGACTTGTCTGAACAAACTGACTACGAAATGTTTCTGAGTTGGAAAAACAGTGTAAAGAGAGTATAAAGGTCCTCAATGAACAACCAGGAGCTGCCTGGGGGAGTGTATGCGGGCTCCTGAAGCAGTTCTTGGCTCAGCCACCCAAGCAAGAGTGTCCAGGCGAAGCACCCAAGCCTCTCTCCTTCGCACTGCTCAGCTGGCTGCCCTCTAGGCATTGGTTTGTAGTGAACAGGTGGGTGGCAAAGGGTCGTTATGTCTGACATTCTCCCAAAAGAGGTCTGTCCCTTCCTTCTTCCTAAACAGAAAACTGCCATTGCCCAAATACCATGAGGTTCCAAGTACAAGTGACATTGTAAGGGGTGAATAGACCAGCCTAGGAAACAACATCATCCTTCCCTCAGCCAAACCCAAGGGATACTGAAGGGTTTTTTTGAGGGGAATACTTTTTTGATCATAGGATTGTAGATAGCCCCTATGTGACAATGTTCGGGTCCATGACTGAGACTTGCAGGTGTCAGTGCACATAATGGTAACACTTGTCTGTGCTGGCTAAGCCTGTCTTATAATATAACATTTGCCATTTTCTGGATTTTTTGAGAGAAGATAATAAAGTCTTATTCAATATGACTAAAGAAGTTCTGGATATTTGTAAGTAAGCTGGCTGTTTGCTGAAATCCCCACGTAGGACAGAGCAGCTCAATAGGTTGTAAGCAGCCCTGTCACATCCACCAAGGGAAATAAAGCAAGCTAACTGGATTCCTCTACGTTTCTTACTGTTCCAGGGTAAATGAGATTATAGAGATGACAGAGAGGCGGGGTAGAGGGAGATAATTTCCTGGTATACTCCCTCCTGATGTTTGCTGGCTTAAGCTTTCTCATCCAAATTGGTACATTTTGTAGATTAAAAAATTGGATTTTGAGCATCAAGGCAAAGAGATTATGGGGCAGTCCGGCACTACTGATTCTCACGCAGCCTGCAATTAGATGTGGAGTGCAATACACTAATCTAAAATTACAGATTTCAACCTAATTCACTGATATATCAATCCAAGACACACAATGCTCCGTAGTAATGGCAACTGCAACAAACCGTGAAGGATCTGTCTGTACATCAGTCCTGTGGTGGGAAGGGGCCACTTCCAGCTCTGGTAGGAAGGAAAGGACCTTGGTAGTAGGCTGTGGGATTGGAAACATGCCTTACACAAGGTTTTACACAAGGAACACCACCTGCAGTCCAGTGCTGCAGCTTCTCTTCTGCTCAGAGAATGTATGAGGAACTTCCCTGTGCTGCACTATGGGTGTGTGAGAAAATGTTTTGCACAAGAAAATGGGATTGATTGATTCAGAGTGAACAGTCAAATAGGGAGGGTGATGGTTATTTAGGATAAGTGTCTCTGTAGACATTTTTAAACAGACTAAAATAAACCCAGGTCTTTTCATCCTTCATTGGATTTTACTGCTTTCTCTCCTGTTCAGACAATTGCCCTGCTATGATTTATTGGGAAATGATAGTTACTTCAGTGAGAGATCACCAGTATTCAATTGCTGGCTCATCTGCTTTGTTCTGATCCAGGTAAAAAAAGGCACACGCCATTTCAGTAGGCCATGTGCTGTGACGTGAGAGGGATCTTCCAAATCTTTAGCACTTAATGAAGCACCCCTTAACGTAATTCAAAGATGAAGGAATAGCAACTCAAACCTGTTTGGGTTTTGGGTTTTTTTTGGTCACAAAATGCAGCTAAAACACTTTAAGTCTTTTCATTGTCCTGTTTTGCTAACCAGTATCTACCAATGAGCTGCCAGAGACAAATGCAAAGACAAATCAAAGTAAATTATTTTCTGGTGAAAACTAATGAAGGCAGAACAAGAAACAAATGTGTAGTAAATTGGTCTCATTTAACCATCATCCATTTGAGCACATTTGAATGCAAGGTTTGCATGCAGGCTGTTTATGTGTGATAGTGACACTTAGAGTTGAAATAAATTACTGGGCAGGATGACTGAAGCAGGACAATTCCCACACAGTGTGGCATGGGATGCTGCTGCAATGCTGCAGTTACTAAGTGATAGGGTGGAGAGGAGGTGTACCACCACGCGTGGTTTTAGAGACTCAACAACTGTCACAGTAAGAGATACAGGAATGAATCAAGGTCTGAAAAATCTGCCTTAAATTTTAAAAAAATAAGTCTTTTTTTAGTTTGCCCAAGAAGTGGTTTAGAGGTGGCTTGATCAGATACCAACAGACCAAGGAAGCTCCAGGTACCTGATGGAGTATGTAACAGACAAAAGCCTAAAACGTAACACACTCATAGTAGGTACACAAGATAACAGTAAGGAGCTATCTTACCACGGAAGCAACTCATTTTGGATGGGCATGCTTTGTAATCTGCACTCTTGGCTACATAATATTCCAAAAGATATGACCATTGAGAAGTCAGTCAGTCAAACGTTAGTATCCAGTGTACCTGAGATGATGAGGGTGTCCCGCCTGGCCTGGCAGAGTCTGTGACACAGGCATGATGTCATGACCCTTCAGGCTTCCCCATTAGATCAGGGAGTGCCTTGATCTGACCGATGGAGCCAGACCTGTAAATCCTGTCCCCAAATCGTCAGGCTAATATTCCCAACATCTGTTTCTGATCTCACAGATCAAAAGGGGACTTGTGCCAGTTGTGTCAGTTGGAAATAAGATGAAAAACAGAAATGGGCCATGCATTCTGGCACTGGAACCGAACAACCATGGGAGCAGAAGGGTGACCACTCTCCAAAATGCAAGTGACACTCAGCAGCTCCTTCAGCCTTGGCTGCAGCCCATAATCCTGACAAAGCAATCATTCCTCAGCCCAGCTCCCCTTTTTGTTCTGCCACTCCGAAGAACTTGCAGCTTCAGATCCTCAGTCCCTCATATGAAAGGAGACAGCATTATAAACTGTGCTGTCATCTCCTATTTTGGAAATGTAAATTCAAGGCTTTTTCCACAATGACTGGGAACAGTGTGGTTAATGCTTTCCAGCTGATGAGACTAGACCAAGACTTTCAGAAATAGTTAACATTTTTTTTCTTACTGTCTGCAAGGAGATCTAGCTTCTAGGCTTACATATTGACTCCTGAATGATAAAGTATGAATAGTATTTTCATAAACTAACTCAGCATCAGATCTGACTCTTACAATACTTAGACTGTTTCTAATGCTGCAAAGTCCTTTTTTCTTAACATTTTAACAAAAGTGTTGTCTTGCCTATAATTCTCTGGACAGCTTCTCATGAATATTCAAATTGAGCAAACAAAACTGTGTAATAATTCTGATGTTATTGCCCTGTGATTTCAATAGGAGTGAAGATCACTTGGTACAGCTGGTGACTGAGTTCAGTATTCTTACTACAGACAAAATAGCTAAATCATGTGATTTCACCAAATCATCTGAATAAAAATAAAAGACTAAACACCCACACAACTCAACTAACAACCTATTAAGATGCACTCCCGTGTTTATTATTGAAATAAATCTGTGATTTGAATTCAGTGGCAAAATATTTGCAAACACTTATTCCATTATTGGATGCTCATTTTCTATCATAAGATAAAAAATCAGATCAAGATGAAGCTCTAGTAATGGTGCAGTTCCATGATGTTTAATGCCACACATATGTTTAGCGTCACGTTCTATAGTCCTCGCTGTGCCCCTGCATAGAAACAGTGTGTCTTCATCTCCCGGTTATTACAGATGGAGTGACAGACACAGATTTTACTACTGTCAAAACAGCATTAACGCTTGGTAGCAGTTGGGTACTGAAATGCCATGAACTTACTCCTCCGTCAGACTGCCTGGCATGGTGTTATATTGCAGAAAAAGATACCGTCATTGACGTCTTACTGGGAAGAACAGGAATAATAAAGCTGCTGTGCAGTGACTGAAGAACAAAGTGAATCTGATTCATCACCCTGAAAAAGTCCCATCTAAAACAAACCATCTTTAAGTTGCACCTTTTCAGCTAAGGGCAATGAGAAAAGTTAATGTGCATCAGAGAGCGAGCAATTGCCGCTTGTCCAGGCTGGACAGGAACATGAAAGGATATATTGCTAGTTAGTATGAAAGCAAAGGAACAGAACAGGCGGGAGTAGCACAAGGTTTAGAAGGGTAATAGGGAGCAGAAGAATGAAAAGCAGTACAGAGACAAACACTAAAGAAGAGAGAGGCAAAAGGGAAGGGGATGAGAGACCTTTTGCATTTTTGTACTGTTCTGTCTTCACACAAAGCTCTGTTTTCCGTTTTCCTTTGAGTGACTTTAATTCAATATGATGAAAAGCCCTTCAGTACTTTTAGCACTGGCAGTTGTTTGCTAAAGACAAATCCAGTTGGAACAGTGATGGTGCGTACATGTGTGCGTGTATGTGTATGCTTGTATATACACATACATATGTGTATGAATACAGTCAGCTTTGCATAATTAATAAAAAATATTTGTAATTGTTTTCAAAAAAGTTTGCTACAGATATTAACTGAAGAAACTTTTAATAAATAGATTTACTATCAGGCATGTTTATAAACTAACACATGTTTACATGTTTCTCCTTTGTGCTTGTGTACATAAAGCAAAATAATTTTTCTATTAATAGTTACTCTCTGTATGGTGCTTAAAAGATCCATCCATACAGTGCCACCCATTTACAACCCAGAGGTGACAAGTAGGAAGATATGAAGTCAGCTCAGTAACAAGCTTCAATCTATTCACATTTCCCTCTGAATTAACTTGTCATTACTTTACTTTTTTTACAGTCATCACAGAAGTGACTCACTTAATTGGAAAAAATCCAGCACAAAAAAAATATTGGATGTTTCTGAAAATTAGTGGCTATATGTCTTATATGTCTTATCCCTTTAATTTCCAATTGGTCTTCCTACAGGAAGAGTCTCAACAAAACTGAATAAATGAAAAAAATTTAATGAAATAAAATAATTGTGTTGTTCTCATTGATACACTGTTCTTCCTCTAACTGCTTCTGATGGGTACCTGCAGGAAAACAAAGGGAACAGCAGCAAAGTTGTGGCTTATTAATCAAAAGAATATTTTTGTACAGGACATGGTGAAAACGTTCTCTTCCATTCTAACATATTTCCTAATTCTTCAGGAACTTAAACACTTGGTTTAATTGCTACCAACTAATCCAAAGTCAAGGATGGCATTGGAAATCACTGCAGTAAATATCTCCACTTTAAAACCTCTGTGAGATAACAACTGCCCTCTGGCTTCTGATCTTACAGTTAAGTAGCTGGGAAAAGAGTTAATAGTTTGTTTATAAAGATCTCTGAAATAAATGTAGAGGAATCTCTGTTCATTTTTTAATCAGTTATTTAAAAAGCTGTCAATGCCAAGTGCTCTGAAATGCACAGGTGAAATGTTAAGTAAGCATTAGATATAAACATTATTTCTCTTGAAGAAAAGTGCATCTTCTCCATCTTTGGCATAAAGAGACAACGTGCCTGGATTTTCACAGATGAGCATTGAAAGTGCTTTGGTGTCTGACTGCCTGGCAGTGGACAGGGGATCCAAGCTCTCCCCTCCCTGCCCTCACATGGACGTGGACGTGCTGGTGCCTGCCACTGGTGCCTGGGCTTGCACAAGCAAATGAGGTGGCGTTTGGCTACATAAGCTGCCATAAAAGCCTTTTATCTCCCCTCCCTAAGCAAAGGCATATGCCCAGCAGACTCGTCCTAGCCAAATCTAGCCTGCTGGCTTGCCCCAGGAGAGCTCTGCTCTGCAAAGGAGTGTTAGTGCCCTGTTCCATTCTTGTTCCAGCTACACCAACAGAAATTATCTTTGAAGCTGGATTTCAGGGATGTCCCAGCTTTCCTAATGCATAGTCACTTTGGGGCAATTCCAGTGAAGCTAAACATTGAGTCAAAACAAAAACCCTAGGGAAGAAGTTGGGGGGGAAAGTGGGGCAGTCCTGATAAGCTGCCCTGATAATTCTACTCTTAAACAGAGATTTTGGTGCATTTGTAGTCTCCTGTGAAAAAGAGACTGTCATGAAAGAACTTTCCTCGTTTCAGACTCAGATAGAAGTAAAAGCTTCAACTCATACATCCATTGCCCACTTCTTCCCACAGTAGTGAATCTCATTGACCCCATTTTTGAAGTAGACAGACAAGGGATCGTGAATCATCAAAAGGCCTTGACCTGACTCCTGACGTTCCTGCCAGCCCATTTCTCCAGCTGGTTGAGCTCCTTCTGAACAGCAGTCCTGTCCTCCAGTTCAGGAACTGCTTCTCCCAGTTTGATGCCGTCTGCAATTCCTCCTTCAATGGTGAGGGTAAAATAGAGATCAGAGGGAAATTTTCAGATGCCATTTAGAAATAAAGATTAGAGAAGACACTATCTTTTCATGCACCTTGCTACCCTGAGGTCCTTAGAAGAAGACCTCTTTTTCAGATGAACCTGGAAGTAGCTTTAAACATTTCTGCCTCAGGTGTGTGTGTCCTGCCCTCCACCCTCCAGATGCTGTTACACCAGGATACTGAGATGTTCAGCCTCCTACTGAGGGCCTTTATTGACTTGCTAGAAACAGGAAACAATTTCAAAATGCACCTATTGACTTTCACATCACTCCTTTAAAGGATTATTGGATCTTCAGGTAGTGACTAATGATATTATCATGAAAGAATTCATTAATCCTGAAAAATGTCTCCCATCTGCGGAGCTCAGCAAAGAAACTGAAAATAAGACATTGTAGGAAAAACAAGTATAATATTCTTAATGAAATTTCAAGAAGACAGTTAAATGAGCCCTGTGTCTTAGGGAGTGATAATAGATTTTACTTTCTTAACAGTGCTGAGAAGCTGGTTCAGTGAATAGCAAGAGGAATGGATGGTATAAAAGTGTACAAGAGACAAACACAAGTTTGAGACCTTGTTTCTGCACTTATTCTGCAGAAGTCTGGGCCTGATATATGAGGACATTGACAGACTTGGGGGAAGTCCAACAGAGGCTACCAGGATGGTCAGGGCTGGAGCACTTGCTCTGCACACAGAAGCTGAGGGAGCTGGGCTTCTTCAGACTGGATGAAGGACAGATGCAGGGGGTCTCACCAGCAGCCTGTCTCTGCCTACCTGGAGGGTTATCAAGGAGCTGGAGCCAGGCTCTTCACAACAGTGCACAGCAGGAGAATGAGAGGCAGGAGTCATAAACTGGAAGAAGAAATTCCAGCTGGATATAAGGAAACAAATTTCACTGAGGCCAGTCAGGCAGTGGATCAGGCTGCCCAGAGAGATTGTGCAGTCTCCATCCTTGGAGGGTTCAATTGGATAAAGCCCTGAGCAGCCTGGTCTGATCTCACAGATGACCTTGCTTGGTGTGAGAGGTTGGACTGGAGGTACCTCAGGTCTGATTCTGTGATTCTACTTCCCTTTGTGTAGCAGTTTGCTAGGACTTCTAAAGGAGACCACCACTCCAGAGATTAATCTGTTTTATCTTTACTGCTTTAAATACGTCTATCTTTGCAATGAAACAAGCTAACTTGCCAATCCATATTTATATATCCAGATGATGAGAACTTTGAGACAACCATAAAATAACCAGAGAAGAAAGGCCTGGCAAGACACGTTACTTACTGCACAAGACAAAATCTTCTTGCAGCCTGTCCCCTAAAAAAATACAGGTTTTTACATTAAGAGGTGTAACACCCTTGAAAAGGAATAAGGACCACAAACAACAATTCCTAACTCCTGCAAGTGGAATGAAATATCCCACACAAGTCTGTCCAACGTCTGCTGTCAAAGTGCTCCCATTCATACTAATCTATTCCAAAGATCACATTGCTCCCTCACTGTGAGTGCCTCCATTCACACAGGCACTCGTCCAGAATTATGTTGAGAACATATTGCAGAAGCCCTGCATTTCAGAGATGAAAAACGTGTGCTAAACCAGACAGAAATTTCCAATAAGAGAGCACATGCATGAAGTTTAAATTGCTAAATGCACCACAGAACATCTATGTTCTCTGCAGGACTACATCCCTAATCCTTTTGCAACTATATATACAGGGTGAGAAACTTCAGACCATCAGAAAAGATGGTGCTTCCTCTGCCTGCAGCAAAACCATATTGCTCTCTGTAAGTAATGCAGGTTAAGAAAAAAAGCTTGTTTATTTTAGCACAAATATGGTTATGAAAGTTATTAAAATAGCACAGTAATGAGCTTGAGCTGGCTATGTATATTACATTTTCATGTTCTTTATGAAAATTAATGCCAGCTTAAATATATGCATACACTTGAAAATGTAGAGAGCTTTTAGCAAATGAAAAATATATTGAAAAGAAGTTTAAAGATAAAATATTCTGTCATAAATTCACAGAGGAAAATCTAATCTGAATTGCTGACACAAAGAACCATAGAAGCCAGTAGAACCTCGTCAATAAGGAGTTTGACCTGGTTTTGCCTCAGAATTGGAAAGCCACCTGCTCAAATTTTATACTGTTATGGAGATGCAATGTATTTCTGATGACAGAGTGGCTTGTGCAAATAAAGGAATAGCCATCCATAGAGTAATGTAAGATTAGGTGCCTCAGTGTTGGACGACTTAGTTTTATCAAATTGATAGACACTGATTTTGGAAGTGCTCAAAAACGTAAGTGTGCTGGGGATCCTCTAGTTGCTCTTTCTCTCAGTTTGTGGACAAGGAGAAAAAAAAAAATCTGTCCTGAAAGCAAAAGGAAATTATTTTACACAGAGTATTATGTTCAAACTACCAAAGCAAAAACTAAATCCTAAATGGAAAAAGAACAGCAGAGATTCCATTTTTGAGATGGAATGATCTTATAACTGAACAATTTAATACGTATGACTTGTAACTTCTCTGCATGAGTCTGTCATCTTTTTAAATGCCATTAAACCTCAGCGTCAAAATACCTATTAAGAAAGTGGCTGTTGTTGAGAAAGAGATAATAAAAATCAGGTAGATTAATGAACTGTATGCGAAGCCTCACTGCAGGAATAATGAAGCTCATAAACCGAGCTTTTCCATTTACATTGACAACCTAAATCAACCAAGCACTTTAATACAGCTCTGACCAAGAGTGACTTACCATCCATGGAAAGCAGCAGTCAGAACTTAATAAAATTTTGCATACACCCTGTCTGTGATATTAGGTCGTACATAAATAGAACAACAAAGTTTCAAATGATGTTTCTTTTCTTGTTCCATCAGAAACATTGAGTATCTAAGAAACAGGACAATGGACTTTTGTCTTCCTATAAGTCCACAGAAATCCCTAATGAGGCCCACATAGTCCATTTGTACAAAGGATCATGTCCAGATAACAAGTGGGGATGGGATTTGGTGTATGATAGGAATATACACTAGACAGCAGAGCTGCAGTTATAGGCCATAAATAACATCATGGATCTATAGTCACTCCAGAGGCTGCCAAAAGCAATTGCTTCTGGACTGCTAGAGCTTCCAAACCCAGCTCAATGCCTAAAACCGACAGCTGAACATCCAGACCAACATTATGGCAATATGAAAATAGTATCGTCTGTGTCAATAAGCATCCACTAATATCTCTGGCCATTGATTTCTGCTATCACTTTAGAACATAATTTAATTTCAGTTATTGGATTTTGGAGAAGGATTAAGGAGATAAGGAGCTGTTGTTTGAAATAATCATTGGAGATGAAAAACAGAAACAATGAAAAATTCTGTAGCTACTCACAATATTCACAGTTAAAACTATTGACTTTGTTAGATACAAATATAATAAACACACTCAGCTTTTTAATGTGGATGTGAATATACTTATATTCAATAAGCGATTTTTGTTTGCTGTATAATCACTGATCTCTTGTTCAAATGAGACACCATTTTAATGTAATGGATTCTAGACATTATCAGATTTGGGCAAAATAGAAACATTTTTGTAATGTAATTCACAGCAAAATCAAAACATTAAGGTAGCTTAAAAAACATTAAGGTGTATTCCATATCATGCACAGCATGCCCAGTATATAGATGAGGATCTGTCTGGAGGTTCACTTGCTCTCTCTTGGTCATCTCGCTCTCTTGGAGTAATCTCTCACTCTCTCAATCTCTCAGATGCTCGGGCTCTTACGTCTTTNCTAGTGCCAGGAGTAAACCAAAATCTAGAGGCATTATGAAAGGCTTTGTCCTTTACAATGCTCACATATCTGTCTGTATTTTAACTGAACTCATCAGTACAAAGGGATAACATTACTTTTTAAATATCCGCCTCTAAGTTTACCTTTTTTATTTCCAATTTATATCATTATATTTAAAAAAAAATCCTGATTTCCCCAGTGCCATACAAAAGAAGAGAGCAAATTCCTGCAACATTTTCAAACAGTTTAAATGGATCCTTTACTGGAGAGCTAATAGCACTTTTTCTACCTTATCTCTCTGTGATTTCTTTATTCCTGGACTGTCTCAAGGATCTCATAATTTCTCAACAAGATTGTACTTCTAAACTCTTTCTAAAAACTGAATCAAACATTTTTCCATGTAATAGGAGCAAAATGCTTGCAGAAAGATAAAATCAGCTTTCCAAGAAAAGCTTCTACTCAAACATGACCTAGCTAGGGGTGATTTATAAACCACTGCAAAACTTACAAAAACTTAGTTCTGTTTAGACAACTAGTTTAATTTTTTTTCTGTATTAAAGTTCAATTCAGCCCTTGTTAAAATGGCCATTTTTGCTGTTCTCTCACTTGATGAATGGAGATAATCTGGCACAATTTTCACATCATATCACAGAAATATCCATCTTGAAGGCTGTGCCCATCCTGTGGCTGTTCACCTGGGCAAATGAATTCTCAGTCCCCACGATGTTCTCCAAGCCGTCACTGATTTGGGTGGTTGGTTGGTGATGGAGGTGGTCTCCAGGTTGCTGCAAAGTCCACACTGCAGTGTGACCATGGCTGCTGGCATATGTAAAGTCACTGCTGGTCCCGTTGTAACATACATAAGCATGTAAACAGGAAAAACTTAGCAGCCAGCCCATGGTACATCCCAGAGTCCAACTGTGGAACTACCAGCAAGCCACTGTGGCCTTATTCCAGAGACCAGAGCTATTTAAATACAAACAAAAGATCACTTTGCTCCCGTTCAAAACTGTGACCCATCAGCAGGACGACTGTGCCTGCTGATAGCCTGGCAGATGCAGCCGGTCTGCTTCCCTGGCGCAGGATGGCTGACCGTCTGCGAGCTGCTGGCAGGAGCCAGCTTGGCTGCACATCAAGCAGGTGTGAGATGTGAAGGGGATCAAAAACCAAGTGATGCTGCCTACAAAAATAACTGGGGCTTTAGTACATCTAGTGCAGGCTCAGGGGTGAGCTGCATATGGCACAGCAATGATTTTAAGGCAACGGTAGTAGGCTGATGTGTGCTTCACAGACACATGCTGGGCTACAGGTTGCAATAGCTCTGGGAACAAAAGAGAAATGATCTGTTTTACGTTCTCAGTTTGTAAGGACAGATGCTGTGAAGCAGACATAACATCAGGGCTCCATCAGGGCTCTGTGTTCATTTCATGCAAATTACAGTGAAACACAAAGATAAGGCTTAGTTTCATGGAAACTGTGTCTGGCTGGGCCTGTACCAGCTGCCTGATGTGCTTACTTAAGAGTAATGTGGTCTAGATTAATTTCTCAGAGACTTGTTTCCCATTACTGTTTTACATGCATACCAGAGGAGTTCTGTGCAGAATCACCAAGAAAGGATACTGAGACTTAAAAAAAAAAAAGTGCAAGAAGCATAACAAAAGCAGTTCTTTGCCAGTGTTGTCCCCAAATGCAAAGCCAACACTGATTAAACGATGTGTGACAAACATGCAAAATGTACAAGGTCACTTGTAAGAGAAGTAATTCTGCACCCTTTTCCTGGAGGAGGTATGCATTTCTCACTGCCTATATAGGGCAAGAATTACTTCTGCTGCTTCAGTTTCCCATGCTGAGTAAATATGTGTTAGGGAGGGGATGAGAGCAGGAGAAGGGCAAATTGAAATGGCCACCTAGTTCCTTGCTCTGGAAATCAGGGCTGGGTGTCCTTATTGAGGTGCACAGATGGGTGTTCTTCTATCACAGGGTCAGACTGGAAAAGTTGTCCAGGTTAGTATTTAGCCCACACATCCTCAGGAACGTGTATTTGTACATGGAGCATCTCACTTTAACTTTGAAAGCCATAGATGGTTTGGTTACAGATATACCCTTGGCTGGGGGAGTTGGGGAAGGCAGGGGAAACAGGTCAAGTGATAATATCAAGAGAAATTATCTCTTGGCTCATTTCCTGTTCTTCTCTGTTCAGAATTGCAGCATGCTTAACTGGATCTTTCCAGCCTAGAGCAACAAACCTAATTTATAATGTTTTTAATTGCCTTTTCTTTTCTTCTCCCCCAGATGGCAGATGGACCTGTACCATATCAGTAATGCTTTGTGTTGTGCCTGCAAGAATGATAATAGAACCAACAAAACTATTATATTTCCTGATCTGTGAATGCTGCAAGGGAAGTTCAGTAAACAGCATTTGGTCTTTATTTATTTTCATTCTCAGCTCTTGCCTGTGATCAGAAATTATTCCTACTGTATTTTGTTTGCTATTATTATATGTTATTCTGAGTTATCTCTTTTAATTGTTACAAAGAATGTTTTTTGGAAACAGTCCAAGCTTGCTGAAGCTTTGCTATGGATACAGAAAGGCAAAGGATGCTGTGGGACAGCACACAGCAAAGCATGCTTGTAGAGTCTACCAACAGATAGGGACAAAAGAAGATTACTTCTATCACATGTATCAACCAAGAAATACATACATCTGGGGCTGGATATAATTAAGATTTTAATTACAATTGCCTGCCTGTAGAAGTAAGCTAAAGACTCAACTCAAAGAGGAGTCACCCTCAGATGTAGCCTCACATTCAGTAATGAAGTTCACAATTCTAACATCTACAGAGTCAGCACGAGTCTCTTCTGCCTTCTTGCTATTTTATTGGGTTATGGAGAAGTGTTTCAGAGTTGTATTTGTGCCCAGCTTATGGAATTAACCTGCCATCACACTTTTAGATATACATATATTGTTGTCCTGTCCATCCGAAAAGGGTACCTGACTCAGGAATAGGAGGAACATTCAAATTCAAGTTTTAAAAATTTCAAAGACTGCAAAACATTAAGAGGTGGTGCAGGTGACTTGCTAAGTGTTGGTGTGTTACACTTGGTGAAGGAAAGGCTGGGTAGAATTGACTTCAAAAGGTTTTGGTATGAGCAATTTTGAACTGACTCTACCTCTCCTCTTACAGAGAAGTCAGGCTAAATAGTCCCCTCTGATAGGAAAGACCATTAGCTTCTAGTTATTACTTAATGTTTTATACAAAAACTGCAGGTTTTTTCCTGAGGTATTGTCAATATTGCATAGTTACATCCTGAAACATTATGCTGTAGAAGGGAAAATCAGTTTTCTCCTTTATAACCCTTACAGTCTAAGGCTGCATGTGGAAAAGAACGCACAAATGCATGAAAAGTTTGGCTTCTTGCAGTAGGGGACTCAAGAAAATTGCTATTTCCCCTAGGGTAACTTTGATTTTAGTGTTATTTTCTTTTCCGATGAGCAATCTGATGAGACAGTCACAGCAGATAGCATGGAGTGCTACGCTGCGCCCCAAAGAAGGCTGTGAGAGAGCACGAAATAAGTTCAGCTAGTGTTTCAGCTAAATAACACTAATTTAAATACACTTTTAGAGGGGAAAAAACCCCAGGCTGGGACCCTTTCAGCCTTTGAGCAATACAGCTGCTTACGGAGCTGTGATTGAGCCAGCTAGGAGAGCGCAGGGCTGCGGCTTTCAGTGCACTCCTGAGGAAGAGCAGGGTTTTACCTCCTCCCGGGGAGTGGAACGGCAGTGAAACATCCGTGGAGACCTCAGCAGATCAGGAAATCAGCCCTACAGGGATCTTCTACCTCTCAAACACAACTTGAAATCACCAGCCTGGCTTTAGGACCATCAGCATTTTACAAGCTCTGTGTTAGTGAATTCTGAATCCTTTCCTGAATACATCCAGTTAATTGTGTAAATCCCAAGGATTTATATGGCTCCATTCTCAATCAGGCAAACTGCAAGTGCCTGTATGGGTCAGAAAAGCCATAGTTCAATTTGTACCACCAGAGATGGAAGCAGCAGATTCAAAGTTCCCACCATATCCGTTATTAAGTAATGTCAGGGTGTTTCATATGGGAGTGGAGTTTGGTTTTAACCATCTATCACCTCCTGGCCGAAAGTGTGTGTTTTCTTTGTCTGCATTGCTCATACATTATTTACAGGCACCGGTTAATTTCTTGGTGATTTATCCCAAACTCAAGTAAACATAGACAAAACTTTTTCTCTGGAATCACAGAGATCTGTTCTTGGTTCTCCTTCAGTGGTTGAAACCTTTTTATTCAAATTTTTATTTTTAAGAGGGAGAGAATATAGGGGGAAAAAAAGTACATTTTCTTTCTGTTTTTTTTCTGGTGTTGTTCTCCTGCCTGCCTTAGATGGGAACAAGGGTGATGCCAACAAGGGGATTAAAGAGTAGTTGTAGGGGGCTCACAGCTGGTGGGAGCCTCTGCCTCCCTGCAGGCAGGGCTAGAAGAGCATCACAGGTCTGCCTTCATTGCCACTTCGTACAAACTGTCTGGGGTTGCACTCTATAACAACCCGTTTAGTCCCGCTGGTAAATCTGGGGCTGGCAAACTTTCCCTCCTTACGCAGCTGTGAAGAGAAACTCCTGATAATCTGGGCTCACATACTCCCATGCACCCTTTGCAATTCACAGGCCAGGTTCTACACGGGCCAGAGAGGAAGGTCTTTGTCAGACCAACTTCTTATCAGCAGGAGGAGCTGGGAGTGTCTCAGGGAAAGAGTACTTGAAGGCACAGTTAGCAACGGGCATTGCAGCACTGTATTAGCCCTAAAATTCCTCAGGGGTGGGATCAGAGGGCAGGGATTTCTATAAAAAGAGCAAAATAAAGAAATCTAGTGAGTCTTACAAAATAGTGTTCAACTGTCAAATGCAAATCTTGCAGCTGAAGAAAATGTTAGTGAAAGGAGTTTTCTGAGTACTAATGCTAGTGCTGTCATTTCATCCCTTAAGTATGATTTGCACAGTTTTCTTGGCATCTTGTTGTAGGTTTATCTCAGAAGACATGTTTCTTGTGTTAATAAATTCCCTTTCTTCCTACTGGAGAAGTTAAGTGTTTTCCGATCTGCTACAGAACATTAAACATGGACTTACATCCACCTCTCTCTGGTAGTTAAGTATTTTGCAGAATTATCGTTTCAGTTTTATTGTACTAAAAGGGAGGTGAGGTCCATTCAGTAAGACATATAAGCAACATAGTCCAAGACTAAATCCAACAGCATGGAAATCTTTTCCCATTCTAGTGCCCGGGAAACTACAAATATTATTATTATTGTTATTCTTAAATAGTGGTAATTCCTACCATGTTTTCCTAATCAAATCATCCCAGTCTTGTCTTTTCCAAGCTTCTTAAGCAAAGAGCTCAGTCTCCTCTGCAATGCACAGCATGTCCGTCTCCCACCAGGATGGTTGCACACTCAGGTACCTCCTGCTGTTCAAGGCATTTGTCTCACACAAACTGTCACAGGAGAAGTCTCAGTTCTTTTGAAGTTTGCCTCCTCCTGTGTGAAAGCTCCTCTGCAGCAGGGAAGGTCATATCAAGGGCAAGTTTTCTGCTCCTAAAAATCCAGAGTGGTATTGAATATTCATATTTGCACGTATGCTGGTATGATGTGCAGAGCGTATTGGCTGGTATCTCTTATCGACTCATTCCCAGCTACCCCAAAAATGAGAGGCTTGAAGCCAGTTGCTAACTAAGGCTCTTATCTTAAATAGAGTTTCAGGAAAGATAGTTAACAATTTGCTTCCAGTGTAATGAGCACTGGATTCATTAAATAAACACTAGGTTACACAAATCCATATTTATGACTCTCTGGAGCAAACAGATCCAAAGTAATGTTTTAAAATAAATCACAGGAGGCAAGACAAATATTGCACAGGGAAAAGGTAACTATATACCACAGAAAGAACGGTGACTCCATCCTGTCTTCACAGTAAAAACATGAGAAAAAAAAACATTGCACTATTAACAAGTCCGTCATATTGATGTAGACGGAGTGAGGCAAATGTCATAACATCTTTTGTAAAGCATTCTACATTAATTGACAAACAAGATGTTCCATTTCCCTACTATATTCAGAGAATTATTGTTTAAAAAAATTAATTGAAACTGACAAAACATATTGCCAAAAATTACTTGCAGACATTTTTTTCCCTGGCTCCATATTCTTTCTCTCTCCGAGAAGTATTCAAGGTCTGCAAAATCCTTGGCAGCATGACTATTTTTTTGTCACCTTCTCCATTTGGAGGTGATTATTTGGGGCAGCATAATTAGAGGTTTTGCATACAAACAGCAGCAATACGTGATTGAAAATTCAAATTGGGAGATTTCAGGGGAAGAAGTGTTTGCTGAAAATGTGCTGTGCTCAATTTAGCCATTGAAAAGATTTCAAAATGGACTTTTTGTCTCTTTCATCTAGAACAGGAGGGAAAAGACATGCCATGACTGTATGTTCAAAAGGTCCAAAAGCAAAAATACACAAATGAGAACAGAAAACAAAAGAAAAACTTGACTAAATAAATGGCCCATGACCAAGCCTTAAAAATTAGTTTTGCCTCACAGAACCATAGGCTATAGGAAAAATTAACAAGTAGACTGGAAGCAAATGCAGTTAACACTTCCAATATGCTCATTACATTTATATACTATATGCTCTGCAAAATATGCCCACAGGACCTGCCTCTCTCACCCGGCTTCTTTGTTTTGTTCCACTGGTGCTGTTGAACACAAAATATAATTCTCTTGAGGAAAGACTAAAGGCTTCTTTTTTTTACCATGCATCTGTGTAATGCCTTGTGTCATGGACACAGTCAGCCACAGATCCTGGGCTCTCCTGCATTGCAAATGGTAAATGACTTACCAACGAAATGTGCAGAAACATTCTCCCATTCCCCAAAGTGTGCACTGAGTTTATGAGTTTCCTGGAGATTCATAATCAACATTCAGCAGGCTCTGCAAATGCAGGGCATCTGGGAATCATGCAGTAAAACTGAGATTCCTGTCCTTCCCTTCAGCTATTTTAAAAGCTGTAGGCTGGCCCTTAACAAGCACCTCAAGGCACCTCAGCCATCCTAGGAGACTGGAGAGAACTGAGATGACTTGCCCTCTTTATTGAAAATAAAGGGAGCATGGCCAAATAGCTGGGTAAAGGTAGGTAAATTTAAATTTCCTTTAAAATGGCAGGAGGGAAGGACTTTACCCAGAGGCAAAGATAGATATTACTCTACCCTGTAAATCAGAAGAATACAGTTAGACTGAGCAGCATTATTCTATGTGTGCTGCAAATAGCGTGAGCACAGGATTGCTTCGTTGGTATGGAATTTTAACTGGCTTCTGTAGAAAGAGCTTCTTAGGTATCAGTTATGTCCTTAATACACATGGTCCATTAATACTGAACTTAACTGAGATTTCAGTTAAACTGTGTTTTCCAAGTTTACACATTGTAACTTAATCAATATGCACTTACAGGGCTCCCCTAGCATGATATACGAACAAAACCTCTAAAGTTCTTTTCCGGATAGCTGAATCTTAGCTGAAGCTAGAAATGTCCAACACTTTCAGCAGCAGCAACTGTTCTGTAAATTCAGAGAGGTGTTTCTAAACAGATCGTGCTAATTGTGTAATCCATCATATGTATTGAATTAGGGCAATATAAATTGTAAGAAGTAGCTAGACTTGTTTACCCTAATTTGTACAGAGAAATAGGAAGGGGAATTTTTCAATTTAAAACATTTATTCTGTCATTAAAAAAAAAAAAAAAGCTTATTTTCCCACAGAGTTGTAGAGAAAAGAAATTTAATGGGGTCCTTACCTCTTGTGGTCATTAAATCTGCATGGTTAGTCAGCAGCATTATTTAATAACAGAGAAAACACGGAGATGCCTGGAGACAAACTGAGTTGAACATATATTGCATTAACTACTGTACATGTAAACAAATAATATTCCACATGCCAGAAAGCTTACAATCCACAAGAAAACACTTAAAGAGAAGGGCACAGAGACAACTGAGTCAAGCTGGAGGCTCTCAGTTTAAAAACAGGTCCTTCAGTAATTTTTATTTCTTTGCAGATCATCTAGGGTCCCATCCTAAATCTGGAGAAGCCAACACTATGTTCTCATTGACTACAGTAGGCTATCAGCCAAGAAAGAGAAAAAGAAAGAAGGAAGGAAAGAAAGAATAAATTTATCAGGATTTCCCTTCTACCTATTCTGTAAAACCTACTTTAATGTCATCTTAGATAGAAAAAGTCCTTTTTATTTTATTTAAAAGGATATCAAGGGAATAACAAGTAGTTTGATCCCAGTATGAAAGAACATTTTACCTTTTTTTTCTTTTATTAAATAATTCCTTTCAGTTAATAACAATCCTGTTTTCAAAGGATGGAACTAGAAATTATCTGTGTCACCATTCCATATAACAACAATAGGTTTATTTTTATTTGTGTAGGGAAAATAAAGTGGAGCCTTTCATCAACTACCATTTATCTCTTCTTATGAGGATCCAAGCAAACAATTATCAGTGAAGTTCAATGATCAAGGTTCTGCATAAATTTGTAGTAGAAACTAATCCTGACTAATTAAGATGACTAAGTGTATCTCATAAAATAATCCTCAATGCCAGTTGTTCTTTCTCAGTCATTTGCTTTTATATTAGAATTTCATCTATCCTTCATGCTTTTGATTTGAAATTGCACCCAAAAGAGACATTTTCACCTGGAAATTTCATGATGTTTTGTAAATACAGTCTCAGGTACAAAGAGACAAAAGAAAATACTCTACTGCTATAGATGAGCACGGTTTCATGAGTAGTGAACCAATGCCAACAATCTTTAGAAATTTGGTGAAGATAAGTAAAGAATGAGTTTAGGTAATGCGATGAGTGGAAATGAATCATTATCGGTCTCTGCCACAGCTGTAAGAAAGCTCTTCCCAACCTATTCTTAGCTGGGAGGAAAAGGCAAAAGATGGATTCTGTACAGTGAGTTTACACTGGATTTTCATTGATTTGTTTATAAGGTTTTGGGCTGTGTTTTATTCTGAACAGTTTTTTAGCCATTTTAGACCTTCGCTCCCCATACATTTTTTGTTGTCCCAATTCCCTAAACTCCCCCAAAACATACACGTAAGACTGGAAAGACCTCAAATATACATGCAGAATGAGTGATTTTAGTGTCGGCACTAAATCTGGTACTTCATTGCCAGGTGGGTCAAGAACTCTGCTGTGCTGCCTTCAACGCCTAGAGCCCGGGCTGAGCCTCAGGACCCCCATGCCATGGTCTGTGTAAGGAGCCAGCAATCTATTTGACAGATTCTCCATTCAGGGACGAGTTTTAAAAGAACCCAAACAACCACAACCTAAAGGTATTTTAAATGTTAAGGGCATAAGTAGCTGTGTCAAAGTCTAGAGGTTTCAAAAACATCCTCCCGCTGAGAGCTGAGTGCCTTTGAGTGCTGGCAGCGGCACTACATTGCTTCCCATATTTCCCCATCTGTCAGCATGTGAGTTTTCTTGCATATAGAAAAACCTGCAAGGCCCATACAGAAAATTGGCAAAACATTACCCCAAGTAGTAATCAACTGGATACAAAGAAGCACAATCCCTCCAACTGATATTTCTGATGCAAAGCAGGTAAGTGCCCAAGTAGCTTCCCCTGTATAAGCCAGTCTCAGGAACAGCCTGTAAATTGTACCCAAAATCTGACCTTGGTCCCCTCAGCAGCTCCCCAGCAGCCAGGGACCCCTCCATAAATTGGCAGAGCAGTAAGTGGGCTGCTAAACACTTGCAGTCCAAGCTTTGTCCCCATCTCTTGGTGTTGGAAGCAATGTTATCCCACACTTTACTCACAGCCGACAAATGTGCCCATATGAGTCGTCCGTGCAGCCGAGCTGCTCAGGTGCAGAGCTGTTTGGGGGGGGCTGGCTCCATCGGTGGGAACGAAGGGTTAGCTGAATGGTTTCAAGTACTCTGTACTCAAAAAAGTAGTGGGTCTTTTTAATCTTCCTCTTTTTTTTTCCTGAATGCTTGTACATTTAAACTGACATTTTTATGGATTTGTAGCATACATTTTGTTTTGAAATAATATTTGAAAATAAAATACTAATTTAAAATAAATATACAATGTTACATATTTTAATAACTTTGCGTTCCCTGGATTTGATCTAAAATGTTTAGAAAAACGACAGGTGGTTTGCAGCACTGTTTTTCTCTAGGTGACAAGTACAGAAAATAACATAGTTTAAGGACCCAATCGTGCGTATAACTTCTTTGGCTTACTTGGGCAACGTAAATTCCAGTATCTGCCTGTACAAAATTCACAAGCTAACAAAACACAGATGAGTGTCTATGTTAACACATTTCAGCATTTCCTGAGGGGAAATCGAGGGATGTATGTGTTGCAAGTACATTTCTGAAGTTCAAACAATTTCTGAAAAACTAATAGAGGCTTAAAGAAATTGGAGTTATCATAGGTGTGACTCTGATCATAACTAACCCAGAGCAAGTCTGGGATATTTCCAATGGATACAGTGGCAGTATTCGAGACTGGTGGAGAGTAACAGCCTTAAATCCCAAGCCTTAAATCCCTACTTGTGTTCAGGAAATGTTTAGGTTTTAGAAATGAGAAGTCACAGTCTGCTTGCCATTGTTTTTAGGCATTGTACCTTTAAGGCAATAGTAAGAGTGTTTTCATGTAAGAATTTATACATTATTTTGGCCTTTAGATCTCTTTCTGCAGGGCAAGTTATAGTAAAGCAAGTCTGAAAAATACTGGTTAGAAATTATCTTCCTGAAGGAAAGAAAATTTTTTTGCTTTTAATTATTTTTGCGCTTTATTACACCAGAAATGTACGAGGTCATTTGTAAGCTTAGCAAGCTTACACATCACAGGCAAATATCTGTAATCAGCAGCACTTGAATGAGGGTGGGGCACTGCCTGACTACAGCACCCTGTAGAGGGATTCAGTACAGTGAATGCACGGAGCATCACCTAATGAGACTGAAAAAAACAGCATGTCACCTGTGCTGTGAGCTTTCCAGCTTAGCTCAGCTGAAACAGCAAATTGTCTACCTGCTTAGGGAAAGTTTAATCTTCTGAAAATCTCTCACCTGCTCAAAACCCCAGTGTTTCTGTTCTTGATAAATCCTTGACACTCCTGCAGAACACTTAATACGAGCAGTTGTAGCACTCAGAACACAACACAGATAACACACACAATTAATTTGGGGTAACGTATTTCAAATAACTGAAGTCACAACGTTACTGGGTTTGTTACTTATCCTCTGAGATTTGTTCTCAGATTCTTCTTTGTTACAACAAAGCTGCTTATAGAAGGGGAAGGTGTGAGGATGGCTGTAAGAGAGTCATGGGGGAGATGATTCAAAGGAGCTGGGAATCCACAATAGGATTTACACTGGCTATAGTTATTTTTCAGCCTGTTTGTATCTTGCATGTATTGTACATTTCCAGATTTTGTACATACAGTTACCAATGTTAATATACACATACATTGCATTTCTTCACTTTGGAGACTCTCGTAAGAAATGTAAGCCTATAGTAGCTGTAAAACAGACTACAGCTTACATGCTTTGACTCAGATATTTCTGGGCCAGTCTTGCAAACACAAATTACAGCATAGAACTTAGTCAATAGGATAAACTACTCAGACCTGAATGGTGCACGTCCTAAATGAATATACTGTTTTACCATGTCCTATTTTCATTGTGCTGTGCGTGATAAAGCAGTAGTCGAAAACAAGAGCTCAGATGGAGACTCATAATTAAATTTGGATACATTTTCCCAATTGTTTGTTGTGCAGAAACATACTTCCTATGGTGTCTGGGTTAGGAAAACATTACTAGCACTCAGGAGATTAGCAGAAAATGTTGAACCAGTTGACAATTAGTGAAGCACCATGTCTGCAGTGAAGTACCACGTCTGCTTGGCATTTGCAGTCTCCAAGGCATCAGCTTTTCCTCCTGACAGCTGTCTTCTGTTTCAAGAACAAAACATGGTTTGGGATGCTATTTGCCTATCACCTTCCAAGATTTTGCGAAGTTACCTTTGAGCAAGCTTCCACACGTGGACACCTCAAATTTTCTTCCCTAAGTTATAAATGCATCAACACCAGAAAAGCACAGGCTCCTGGTTCACAAATAGGATTTAAGCAAACAGAAAAAAGAATTTGAGAGCTCTTCTCAGAGACTTTGGCCTGAATGCAGACACCTTTCCATCTGCAGGCAGTGCTCTGAGGCACTGTGACCGCTACAGTGTCTGAGCTCATGTCGCAGGAGGATTCAGAGTTAGTTATGCACTTCACTCGCATGAGAGAAGCAACAATATATTTTATTGGTATAAAACAGTGAGTTAACAAAGTTCAAAGGTTAATGTGACAGCAAGGGCAAGGAACACTTGATTATTTAATGCATATAAGACAGGGTCAGACAAAATTATCAGGGAGACCTTCCCACTGAGTCACGAGGTTCAGAAGGACCCCCTTGCTCTCTAAACTCCTCCTTAGAGAGGAGCCTAGGTGTGGCTGGATCCAGTCCTAGTCCCAGACTCGGTCAACGGTTTACGTCTAAAGGATCATATATGTGCAGTCAGTCCTTTACATCACTTATCTAAGATTTCAGTTTAGCATGC
Source organism: Syrrhaptes paradoxus (assembly GCA_013400615.1). NCBI lineage: Eukaryota > Metazoa > Chordata > Aves > Pterocliformes > Pteroclidae > Syrrhaptes > Syrrhaptes paradoxus. Next base: position 105,960 of record VZTO01020217.1, read on the forward strand.
TGTTAATCACTCACCAAGAATCTGTTGCAGCAAGGAATCTCTCAGCCTCGAGGAGCAACCTTGAGAGGTGTGCCTGCTCAAGAGGAGATCCTGGCGTGCAGCTCACTGTTGTGCAGGAGAGCTCAGCGGGCCCTGGGCTGACCACTATTTATGGAGTAAGATGATTGACTTATATCTGCATACTAGCTGTATTTCAGCTGGCACATGCTCAGCTAGCCTCCAACTGTTGAGCAAGACACTCAAGATAGCCCTTGGCTGTTGTGTTATCATCTGTCTTCCCCAAATCTACTCAGAGCCAGACGCAGCCATCACAACCAGACCATTATGGCCACCACTGGTGGTTATCGGTTGAACAGGGTTGCAGGAGACAAAGGTCAGGTAGATAAAGGGGCAGGGGGAGCACACTGTCACAGCTCAAGAGAGCAGAGACATCTCAGTCTGTCACAGAGCCTGCAACAGCTTGATTTAGTGATCACAACCCTTTCTTCCCATTGCATCTGCAGGGAGCTGAGAGCTCGAGCCTCGGAGCAGATCCGCTCAATTTCTTAAAGTTCGCTTGAACTTAGATGCCGTAGTAGTGATACTGCTTGTCTTAGGTACTTATAAGGTGCTATGAATGCACCCTTCTACACTGTCCCGCCAGCTCTGACTTCATCTCTCAAGTGGTTACACATCCCAGGCCTCCACAGAGCCCAGCAGAGGTCCCTGCATCTGGAGCTCGCTTGCCAGGTGGAATGATGAGTGTCATAAACTGTAGAGTTTTTCTTGGAGCAGTTTATGACACTTGGGGAAAAGAGCTGGCCTTTGTTTGTGTTGATGTGAACTGATAGTAAATTAATTGCAAAATGCAAAGCTGGTAATGAAGATGGTGTTAGAGCAATTATTATTCTAAATTGTTTTGGAGGATTTGGGGAAAGTGTGTGAAAAGCAGTAATGTCGAAGAGCAAGCATGCTTTGCCATTGCGGCAGCTCATATGTGACTGTGCATCTATCTGTGCACAGCAGACATTATAAAATAAAGCAGAGAGCCTTGATTGATCACCCAACCTTTAGAGTACAAGGCTTCTGTGGATAATTTATCAAAACAAAGCCATCTTCCTGGCACAAGTTTGCTTTGTCAATTTTGTTTGAGCTAGCTAAATAAATACATAACAAATATTCCATTGTCTTTTGTGACTAGCATCACAACATTTCAAGTACCAAGATAAACATTTATAAAAGTGGATCTTTGCATTAGCCTATTATCATTATCTTTTAATAAAACAGGTTACTGTCGAACAGAGGAAATATGATGGACCTACACAATCAGGCAGACAAGTGAATTTTTTTCAGTAGCTGCCCTTGTTATATTCTTGTCTCACAATAAATGTGAGATTATTTATCCTTCAATAAAACAAAGTTAATCTAGTTTACATTACCATGGGGAAGAGCCCATAGAGTTATGTGTTGTTAAACAGGGAACTTGGAGTACATTTACATCAAACTTAGCTTCTGGTAACTTTCTGCTGTGCCCATCCCAGCAGCTCACCTCACAATCGTCTGTGGAGGTTTGCCCTAAATCCAGAGAACTGGATGTATGAGAGTATGATTTTGTCAGACATGCCACTGTCCTCCAGTCTGTCCCATTATCTGTTATGTCCAGGTATCTAGCAAGAGCTAGTAAAAGTAAGATGCCTGAAGGACGTGGTCTGTTCTGCCACTGCTTTACCCCTCACCTCTGACTGAATGTAACACATTAAAATAAATAACAAGCAGATATGAGGACGTGTTATCACCTTTACACATCTGTACTTCTTTCTCCATGTACAGAAACTGGCATTTTAGGCATGGTCCTCCCACAAAGCTTATCAGAGGTCAAGAGTAATTTCTGGTATTGCTGTGTGCTTTACTCCCTGGGGTAGCAGTCAGTATTTGGGTGCCATACTCTTCCCTCTTTGTGCAGTAGTACTAGTAAAAGAAAACAAGGAATTTCTTATGGCAGTGCTCTGCTCAAACCTCTGAAGGCTTTGAGGGTTATTGGTAGGAAGTCAGGAGGGGAGAGGACATCAGGAGTGGGATCTTAGGCTGGGTTTGGGGGAGACTATGGAAAATTACCCTCAAAAGTACAATCAAAGAGGTGAAGTGAAGAAATTCTATTATCTGCAAGATTTAAAACCACATTGCATAAAGGAGTAGAGAAAAATAACAGCATTTGATTCTGCCCTGGGAGTGGGATGGTCTAGATTAGTTTTTCCTAATCTCTTTTGAACCTGGCCTTGTGTTACAATGAAGCCTAACACTAGGACACTTTCCCCATTCATCTGCTCTTGACAAAGAGGAGGCAATCATGGAAGTGGAGCAGGCTGCTGCTGCCAGACTGAAACCCACAGTGAGATGCTCTGACAGATCATTTCAATCTTCATAAATTCATGTCTCTTACTGAAAGAGTTGGTGTCCCTCAGAAATTAACCTAAATTAACCAGGGTTTTATTACTGACATGATAATTATACAGGTTACAGTGTAATCAAAGCTCTTTGACAATTCTCTGACTGCATTGCAGAAAACTTTAAAAGAGCGATACTCAGAACCTGCCAAGAAGACCAGTGATACACATAGAATTTACCATCAGATTTCAGTTCTGCTGTGCTGCTACCAAAAGGCTAAAAGACACATAGAAAAATATGTTTATCACTCCTTTCCCTGCTGTCCCTTGCAGCCCATGAAGATGCTAAAAAC
>VZTO01020218.1:0-12500 GCA_013400615.1 Syrrhaptes paradoxus
CAACCTTTATGATTCTATGAAAGGTTCTGTTCTATGAACAGCTTGTTCTTTGAAGTCCAAACTTTAACATCTAAGTTAAATGTAATACTGGAGAATGCTAAAATGAGAAAAATTATGAAGGTTTAACTTGCTGACATAGAACAATTGTCTTTGAAGAATTTGTAAACAAGAGAAGTCAAGATTGTTGTAGTCACAAGCTGATATTACAAGGACTAACTTAGCATACACAGTGTATTTAGCAAGTTCTTAAATCCCTCTATTATTCCTCACTACATAATCTCACAGAACACCACAGTAATAAATAATACTAGTAGCAAGCAGCAATTGTAATAGCAAACTTGTACCACCCTTTGTGTTTGTCCTTAGTGCAAACAACACAGAAACACTGTAAACTTGTAGTTTCTTGTAAGTTTCCCAGGATCAAAAGAGGAAAAGGTGCTCTAACCATCTTACCATTGACAGATTCCCAAGAAATCCAGAAGTTGGTAAAATCAGAGGAGATTTTCCTCCTGTTCCCAGGATGGCAGACATATCGGACGGCTTCATGGAGCTTCGATTTAGTGCAGTAACTGAAAGAGAAAGAGCCTTTTCTGAAAAGAAAAAGTATTTATAAGGCCACTACAGCCTACCAAGGAGCTCCAAGGGAAATCTTGTAACAGACATTGAAGTACTTATGAAATCCTGCTTGGTCATACAAGAAACAGACAAACCAACCTGATGAAGAAGTAACTTGCTCCTGTCCATTTTCCTTCCATCAGAAGGCTTGTACCAAACCCACAAATGCCAATTATAAAAGAGAAACAGATCTCAAGCTCAAGAACACTTACAAATATGGAGGTTAATTATCAACAAAAGAACTTAAAAATCTACACACCTAGTTACACTAGGGTTATAAAAAACCCCTGTTCTCAAAGTCTGGAGCATACTTAAGCCCTACTTGGAAAAGTAGGGCATGTATAAACATAAAGACAAAGCATACCTACTGTCATTTCAGTTCCTTCTCACGTCCATGCAGCAGCATTCCAGATCGAAGTTTGATCAAAGTTGAATGCGAGCGTATATATGCACCAAATATGTGATGCACCTTCAGTTACTAAAGAGCTAATTGGGACGCTCACGCAATGAGCATAAATAGCAAAAAGTCTCTAGTTATTCTTTCTTGGAAATCAGTCTCTGAACCCTTAAAGCAAAAGGCAACCCCAAGTCTGCTCTATGAAGCACTACATCTGTTCCAGATACTCCTGCACATCAGTGCAGCGGCTAGCGTTCCCAGGAATATCCAACCCATGTTAAAACCAGACATACTGCTTTGCAAGATGATAAATGCCACATCTTATGACAACAGGGGACTTAACCACAACAGACCTTCGTGCAGTCCAAAGACCACAGAATCTGCACCAAGACAGCAGCTGCTTTGGTCCCCTTATCAATCACAAACAGCCTGGGAAGCCATCTAAAACACTGGCTGCATAAAGACAGTGACAGCCAAATCAGGAGCTGTGTCAACAGTGGTAAAGAGGGAGTAAAACAGCCTCAATGTTTCGTTAGCACATTTGGAGAGAGAAAGGCCTTCACAGCCCTCAACAGCAGTTCTTCATACCAAGACAGCTTCAGTCAGCGTTGAGATCACTTGAGGATCTGCTGGAATAAGAGACATCAAAGATGCCTACAACAGCACATACAATCACAAAATAAAAAGCATGTCCATGGTTTCCATTAGATTCCATCCAGTTTGGAAGCAGAAGATCAGATGCCTATAGCACTTTCTTTTTTTTCTTTCAGTGCCCAAGGTAAATAGAACTTTCTTGTTGTTGATCAACAACTTGTGTTGATTTGCTTGAGGGCAGAAAGGCTCTACAGAGAGATCTGGACAGGCTGGATGGATGGGCCAAGGACAACTGTACAAAATTCAACAAGGTTGAGTGATGAGTTCTGCACTTGGGTCACAACAACCCCATGCCACACTACAGGCTTGGGGAAGAGTGGCTGGAAACCTGCACAGTGGAAAAGGATCTGGGGGTGCTGGTCGACAGCCAGATGAATACGAGCCAGCAGTGTGCCCACTAGGGCAGTGATTGTCCCCCTGTACTTGGCACTGGTGAGGCCGCACCTCAAATACTGTGTTCAGTTTTGGGCCCCTCACTACAACAAAGACATTGAGGTGCTGGAGCGTGTCCAAAGAAGAGCAATGAAGCTGGTGAAGGGCCTAGAGCACAAGTCTTATGAGGAGTGGCTGAGGGAACTGGGGTTGTTTAGTCTGGAGAAAAAGAGGCTGAGGGGAGACCCTTCCTTACTGCTCTCTACAGCTACCTGAAAGCAGGTTGTAGCAAGGTGGGTGTCTGTCTCTTTTCCAAGGATTAGGAAAAGTTTCTTCACAGAAAGGGTTATCAAGCATTGGAACAGGCTGCCCAGGGAAGTGGTTGAGTCACCAGTCCTGAAAGGATGATGTGGAGCAGCAGAAGGTGCAACCATCCTCTTGGAGCCTTACGGTTGCACCTGGCCAGATACTGATGAAAAAGAGGAATCCTTTATATCAATGCCTGGATGACAAAATAAAGACTACAGGAAGAGACTGTGACAAGGAAAAGGGAGGTAAGCCCTGGTGATGACATGGAAATGTAAGGAATGAGCATATTTCTTTATTTCACCCCCATTTAGTGTGGAAGGCTCTAACAGGATCATAGACCATTTCTCAGTATGTTTAGTGTCAAGTCAGCACTAGGAACAACTTGCAGTTTCACTGTGAGAGCTGTCAATATTGACACACAAGTAGTTCGTGCTCGAGAAAAAGGCTGATGCCAACAGCCTTTGTCTTTGCTGCTGGCTGCCCAAATAGAAGCTGCTAGACATTACACTAAACGAGAACAAGCAGGGGCTACACAGAACCGTCCAAGAACCCTGAGAAACTGAGAAGAATCAGTCTCTGGAATTATCTTTACACCAGGGGCAGTTCGGGAATAACCCCCAACACATTCCTGATATGTCACCTGATGTAGAATACAGTGGTTGAGATAGCGTCTGATTGCCCTAAAACCTTCCAAACCACCACATATGGTTCCACAGCCTTCCTGTGAGGTGTGCCATCTCATCTTTTCTCTGGCTAGTGGAGAGCGAAATCATTTACCAATGCAACCAATAAATACACCTGGTAGAAAGGTTGTCAACAGAATTAACCTCCCACAAAAACAAGGATGGAAAAATACCTGAAAAGACACTACATGACAGACAACCTTGAAGAATCAAAAGCTATCGCAAAACCAAAAGAAGACTGCAAAAATGAAGGAAACACAACAAACTAGATTGCTGACTTCTAAGGCAAGAATCAGTTTCAACATAGTACTTGAGAGAAACTGAAATGGTACCAGACATACTGTCGTGCCAAACAAAGAAAATGAAGCTTAAACACACTCTAAAAACTGAAAGGCAAAAATCCACTGCCATTCAGCAATAGCATAAATATATAACATACGAACATATGTGTTGACTGCTACTAGGTGGTTTTTTTCCATATTTATAAATGCGTTTAACTTCAGAATCACCAAATCACCAAGTAGACAGGGTTGGAAGGAACCTCTGGAAATCACCTGCTCCAACCCCCTGCCCAAAGCACTACCAAATAGAAAAGGTTGTTCAGGACCTTGTCTAGTCAGCTTTGGTTATCTCCAAGGACAGAGATTCCACAGACTGCCTGGGCAACCGCTTCTAACCTTCAATCACCCTTACAGTAGAAATTTTTTTTCTTATATTTAAACAGAATTCCCTGTAAATCCTGTTGTGCCTATTGCCTCTTGTCTTTTCACTGGGCACCACCAAGAAGAGCCCGGCTGTCTTTTTACTCCCTCCCATCAGATATTTATGCACATTGACAAGATCCCCCTGAGCCTTTGCTTTCCCAGCCTAAGCAATCCCAGCTCTTTTCAGCCTCTTCTCATACAACAGATGCTCCAATCCCCTGATCAACTTTGTCACCCTTTACTGGACCCTCTATAGAATGTCCGTGTCTTTCTCGTTATGAATTGTTATCAATTATGAAGTCCGAGTGTATTATTCCTTTAACTAAACACTGAAGAAAGAAAGCAGTCTTACCTGGCTGGCGAAGCAATGAATTAGGAGTTCGGGAAATCAGCTGGCCTCTGGGAGTCATGTTTCCAATAGAGTCATCCAGGGATGTAAGAACTGATTAATAAACAAGTTAAGAAAGAGTCTCATAAACACACTTTTGGCTCTATTCAAAAGGACTGTGAATACTTGTAAAGGAAAAATATTTTGCTGTAGCCCAACTACTATGAAGATTACACATCTTGTCTTTCAGATTAAAGCAGAAAGTCCCATTCATAAACCTGAGTTAGGTCACAAAATGTATCACCAGAAGCTCAAAAGCTCCAGGGCTAAAAAGGACACTGCAAATTTCAGATAAGAAACCTGAGCACAACAGGTCTGGGACTCCTCACTCCCCAGATCAAAGAGAATATTTGTGCCCCATGAGGAGCTGCTTTATGCTACATAAACAGTAACAAGAAAATCTGAGACTGAATTAATTTTAAAAAAAGTTCTCTCTCAGTTTCAGGATGCTGATGACTTTAGGCTGTTGCTCTACTTTGCCTCTTCCTGCCAGCAACTAGGGTCAGTGCTCTAGGTATGGTTAACTAAGAAGTAGTTGTGTAAAAGTTTCAGTATCCTATGTTATATCAGTATCCAAGAACATCACAGTTCTTAGGGACAATATAATCAGAGCCAATATCTCACTAGTTTTATTCTGCTTGCAAAAAAAAAACAAACAAAAAAAAAGGATGAGCAAATGTAGTGGATTCCTTTGCTATTACAACCAGAAAAAATATCATTATATTAACTGTCAAATTACATGGTCTTTTTTTCTTATTGTAAATAAGTGGGGGAAAAAAATTCTATGGAAATTTAAATCTATCTATGTGCATTCCTCTTGCGACTACTGTGGATGGAAAGCTAAGATACACTGAATAATCACAATACATGCAAAAGAGCATAAAAACATTAAATTGAGATACAACGGAGCAAAGAATTTTTTTTTTAAAAACTCGGAGATGGAGTCAGATGTGGCTTACACAGTTCTTTGGGCTGACATCAACCTGAGTTCATAAGCCCATGAAAAGCTGTAAAACACCACACTACCTAAATGTGATGACACAAGTTTAGGATATATGCCATGCAACATCCCTACAATCATATTTAACCCACAATTTAAATAATCAATCTAAATATAGTCAAGAATTGACTATACAAGCATTTCAACAATCTCTTACTTTCCCTGAAGCCTATCAAAGAATCTATTCTGAACCATCACTACAACAACTTTGACATGGCTTGAGCCTACAGTGAGGTGAAAAGGAGGTGAGAGAGAAAATTCCCTTCAGGGGAAAAACTATTCTGTGAAAAGGCAAAGAATTGCATCTTTTGGCTTACCCCTGAGTTCTTCTGTAAAGGCCAAGTAATGTACCATATTACTGAAAACACAGTATTTTTCTCCGTGAAACTCATCCAGATTTCCTGGTCACACTTTCAGTCAGTCACCAATATCCCTCCCTACTAGTTTTTAAGATATTGCAATCATAGTTTTGTTTTTGAACTTTTCTCCCTAACGCACGAAGATAACACGTGGTAAAGAAAACAGACTACAGAAGAGGAAAATACGAGACCTACCAATAGCAAATTTTTTACTTCAGAATACCTCACAAATCAGATAGCAACTTCCCATTATATTCATACATTCCTCAATTTAAATGGGTATAAACCAAAGAGTAACTTACAGTATGTTTGAAAAGCATTCTCAACATGCTCCAAATCAAAGCAGTGGTAAAAATACATGCACCTTTTGAACACAGCAAGCAACAATTAAAGAGAAGATAAAAAGTCTTTACTGAAAAAGGATACTAGAAACTCTTTTCTGAGAGCTTTGCTTCCGTCCAGGTCTGCCCACATCTGCCTCATACGGGGATGACATGTCTTCAAAAGTATTTCTAGAGAACAGCAATATAGACACAAGTAAGCAAGTGAATCCAAGCAGAACATACAAGATTTTTTTTGTTGCTTCAAATAAATACACAACTGGAAAACTTCAACAAAGCATAAGTCATCTCTAATTCCATCACTGATGGACAGTTTCCTCTACAGAACATCTGGTATTTCTCATCAGCTCTGGAAAATGAGTTTGTCTGAAAACCCACACTGTGTTCCTCCCACACCACAACAGACAATTTCTTATTTAAAAAAACCAAACAAACCCTAATAAGAGATGCTACAGTATGAAATACAATTCTGAATTGAAAAATTGTATTGGAAGAATGACATTATTTCACAATCTGATTTTTTCTTCAGATACACGAAATCACCACAGATTGAGAAAGTTCACGTGTCTTGCAGAAGGTGAAAAAATCGTTGACAATTACTCAAAAGCAAAGCAGCAGCCGCAGGTGGGCCGCGAAGGCCGCAGTGGTGGCTGCCCCAGCAGGCCTGTCAGCACAGCACCCTGCCGAGGCCCGGCTCAACCATTCCCGCGTAATTAACAGCTTCAGTTTAACCCACAAGTGCATTCCAGAAGAAACCAGACGGGTTTAAACCTCTCGGGTGACACAAGAGCCTCTGACCGCCCTCAGAGCCTGTCCCAGCTCTGCCAACTGTCGAGCTCTCCCTGCGAGCGCACCGCTCCCCGCTCGCCGCGGCCGCTGCCTGGGCTCTGCCGCCTCCCATCGCACCCCTGCCGGGCCCCGCCGGACGCCCCCCCTGCGCTCCCCACCTGTCCATGGCGGCCTCCGGCACGGCTCTGCCCAGGCTCGAGTGTTCCCGCCTCCGCCAGAGCCGGCCCGCGGCCCGGAAGGAGAGCGGACAGCTTCCGCCGCGCCGGGAGGGGCTCCGCTCTGCGCCTGCGCCGGCTGCCCAGCCTGGGCGGGGACGGGCCCCGGGGGAGGCTGCGACGGGAGGTGACAGAGCCCCTGCAGCGGCAGGCCGGCCCCGGGGAAGGACAGCTGGGCGCTGTGAGGCGGCCGGGCGGGCAGGGCCGCGGAGGGGGTGAGGGCCCGCTCTGTGTCCGGGCGGCAGCGGCCGAAGGCGCTCTTCTCTATCGGGGGATTGGGGTGGGGGGAAGAGTTTAAGTGTTTCAAGCGCTGTTCGGTTTATCTCCTTCCACAGAGAGGAACTAACCCAATGCCCAAAATACCTTCTTTAGCGGTAGCAGTGTGCCTCCCAGCCTTTGCTTCAAGATGAGGCGGTTTCCACCAGTTGACAAACTTGGGCCGATTTTTCTCCCCATTTTTCCCGGTCTACCTCAGACCGCGGGCACCAAGCGGTGAAGCAGCGCCCACCAGGCAGGGTCACTCAGCTCGTCTCTCGGGACAGACCAATGAAGTTACTAAATTAGCTCTTCCCTTCCTTCCCCTGACGGATTTTGCCCTCTGACTGCAGGAAATCCTGCTCCAGCAGCAGGAGTGAGTGGGTGCTACTCATAGTCCCTTTACTTGTTGTACTTCAGTGCAAAGAAATTTGCCCAAAGGGCATCGTTGGTGTAGACCGGCAAGTTCTGAAAACCCTTGCAAGTACACAGGTGCATTTGGGGCTACAGGCGGTACTTTGAGCAAATGAGACATTTAAATTCATCATAGAGAAGGATGCATCTGCGAACAGCTGCAAAAGGCAGCGAAACTAAGATAGCATATGAAGTCCCGTAGCTCGCTTAAGATGCTGATAAAATGCCCCAGCACACCTTAGTGTGTCACTGTAGAGAGCCTAACCTCAGAAGGCTTCATGAGGAGCAATGCTGAGAAGCCTGATGAAGATTGGATGCAGGAACACAAGCACTCAGAAGGCCCTTGGACAGCAGTCACCCAGGAAATGTAGTTTTGGATTTAAAAAATACCAAGTTAGTCTACGTGATAAGAGGACATCATGAAAGCCCAAGTGAAAGGCAACAACCTTTGTTACAGCAGAAAACTAAGAGAATGTTAAAGGAACTACTATATCCTCATTCAGTACTACATATTAAATAGACTTCACCTCTCAACGCATCCTCACAAAACAGCATTATTGTCTCTGTAGTGCAGTGGGAAATTCAAACAGTAATGCACAAATTAATCTGTGGTTCAGTCCTTTGCCAACAGCTTGCACTCTCAGGGTAGCCCTTTCTCAGGGCAGAAAAGGGTAAATCAATGAGAGACGTAACAAAGGCTGAGAAAATGCTTCCTTTGTGCACTGCCTCAAGTTTATTCAAAGCAATGACAGATGAGAACAAAGCAAAATAAATAAGGCTGAAGAGAAATTAAGAGGGCAGCATACATGCTTTAAAAAAACAATACTGTAAAAGAATATAAAAGATTTGGGACCCTTGAGAGAACTTGTCTTAGTATATAAAGCCTCTTTCAGTTCAGGCTGGGGAATCACCTTAAAGGCTTCAAGTTGGCTCCAGTAAGGGGGGAAAAGAGGGGAACAGGGAAAAAAACCTGGAGGTGTGTTTTCAGGCAGTACTTCTTGACTAGCATCCCACTTCGTATTTATCTAATGGGAGGGAAAGAGGGTGAAAAAAGGAGAGAAAAAAAACCTGACAGTCTCATGTAAGTATCTTACACTTCAAAGAAGCAGAAGGGAATGGGAATTTTTCAGTGATATAAAGGATCCTGAATTTAAATTTATAATTAAAAATTATAAATCCATCTTAAGTTTCACATATTTATGTCAACACTGATCCTAACTGCAGCTGTGCTGTCAGAATATCACAAGGGGTAGTAATGCTCCATACTTACAGGAAGGACAGGCAAAGACAACTCAGCAGATAGCACAACTAGCACAGAAAGATGCCAGGTTTATTGCCAATGCCTAAGATTCCTCTGCTCTCTATGATCTTTCTATGAAGTTAGCAGGGTTTACAGGATGTACTAGGTGTTAAAGTTCAGGATATACTAGATTAAAATTAAGCAAGTAAACTAACTCAAAACTCCAATTACCTTTTACAAAATATGTCAATATAAACAGCTCACAAATCAAATAAATTACTCAATGCATTGCTAAGCTGCAAACATGACATCTGCATGTACAAAATTGTAGTCTTAATTCAGAACTATCAAAAGCAAGAGCATGACAAAGTTCTTGGGCAATGTGTGACAGCAGCATTCAGTACAAAGGAAACAACGGAATCTATGCTATACTTTGCCTTTTTGTGAGAGAAGTAAGAAAGACCATGTTTAAGCCCATCTTTTCTTAGTTGAAACACATTTTTGGAAGTGTGTAATTTTTAACTTTTTAAATTTAAATGTAAGGAAACTTTTTTTAAAACTAATCTCAAGAATTTAACTCAAGTGTTTATGTGCTTGCTTAGTATTAGAACACCTGTGTTGTCTCTGAAATGAATGCTTTCTGGAGGTCTTAGCCTAAACAAATTGATTCCCATGCCTAATCCTATTGAGATAAAACCCCTTTTTTATTAAAAAGGAAAGAGACAAATTTGTAACTGTCATTTTATTTGCACCTGAAAATCATGACAGTATTGCCAAAGGTCTTCGTTGTATTGGGCACGTTACAAGCAGTAAACCCAGTTTATGAGAGCTGGGATTTCACATGTACACTTTTCTACTTAGTAAGGGAGCGAAGCTGCTGACTCCTCCCTGATAGATTTAGAAGGTAAAAATGCAATATAGTATGAAAAGGTAAAGTATATTGAACAAAGAAGGAGCTATAACTTGTACTATAATTTCACTCAGCATCCAAGATTGCAAAAATGCCCCCTCCCTCCAAGGTTATGGTAGCCAAAGGATGTTACCTGAATTAATTACAAATTAGGATGTCTTTCAAATGAAGTAGTTCACCCCAGCCACAACCTCAAAGGAAAAAAAAAATCCTGGTGGCAGCGCACTGTCTTGAAACAATGAAGCTGTAGAGCTTGATGTTCAGCAGAACTAATATTTCTTGAAGCTGAAGTGAGTACATTGGAATTATGAAGACATTCCTTTCTGCATTCACAAATCTCTCCCTAAAGAACATCTCATTGAAAACAAAAAGCCACCCTCTGCTTGATGATTCAAAAGTCTGAAAAAAATGGTTTTGGAGGGTATTTTAAAAAAACAAACCTGAAAAAAAAAGCAAAATCCACATTTATCTGTCTGAAGCCTAGATATTGCATCATCAAGAACAAAATCAAGACTACAAAACAACTTTGCTCATAGTTCCACACTGAGAATGTAAAGTTTGTGACAAACGCAATTCCAGACTTTTACTTTATAGAACAGAGAAGCTAAATTTGGTTTTAAGAATCTTCAAGTTGTCCATAAACCTTTCAAAGAAAAGCATAAGGTGCTTGAAACAGAGAAATAAGAACCTAATTTATTAAGAGCTCTGCTTCTCTAATGATACCTTAGAGAACTACATACAATTGCATTTTATTACATATTTGAGCAACTTTTTCCTTTGCTTTTATTCTCCTCCCCATACACAGGCAAAATAAAAGCTATAAATTGAAGTACAACATAATGCTGTCGGGACAGCAGCTTAAAAGGGGACAAAAAGCTTTCTGTCCATGCTGATGCTTGGCTGCATTAGCATATTACAATTCAAAAAGTGCTGTATATAGACAACTATTTAGACTATTTTTGACCGTTCACATCTAGAAATAACTTTCTGTTGTTGATATTTCTCAACTGAAGTCTATCTAGAACTAGTACAGTATTGTGGCAAAATCTCTCCCCACGTTATTCCCAAAACTAGCAACGATTAGACAACTTTGTGGGAAAAAACCCAATCAAGTTTGTTTAGCATTTTAAAAGAAAATCCTCATCTTTGGTTATCACTCATGAGGAAACAGCAACTCTTAATTACACCAGAAAATGAGAAAAACGCAGTTTAATCCAAATTCCATCAGGATTCTCCTCCCACCTCCCATTTCTAGCACTGCAATATCAATACGCATTGTGAAACAATATCTAGCTCTACTATACTTTTCCACAAGTTATATTCTCTTATGCAGAAAAGCAGTAGTTTGAGCTTACAGTGCGTTCGTTTGGACATCTGAAAACATCTTGCAAAGTCTAAAAACATTCTTGTAATTTTGTCAAGTAGACATTAATTTCACAATAATTTGAGGATTAAGAAGAGCAGTAGTAACATGGTAAGGTATAAGAAATTTATACTTATAGGAAAGAGTCCTAGTAAGAAGAGTGCAATTCCATTAAATAATCCATATTTCAGATATTTTTTCCATAGAAAGCTCAGATGTTTAAATACCACCATATACCAGTTTGAGGTTAGGGTGGAAATAAAGCAGTCACAACCTTTGTGTGCACTGTAAGCATAAGCTAACTTTACAAGCAGTAATACATGTGTATTAACACTGAATTCAGAAAATTACTGCATTAGTTCTCAAGACGTGAATTATGCATGTTTTCATCCAAAGCTTTATGAGAAGTAGTTCAAGCATGAACTTTTTAAGTGCTGGTACACAAAGCAGTTATCCTGAAGATAAGTAAAAGTTCGAAAAATTTCAGCAGACAGGATTCTTTTATAGAATTGGTAACTGCTTACATAGTTCCAATTCCTATGGGGAACTGGATGTTCACTTCCTCAGTGGAACATCTTCTTATGCCATAATTACTTAGTTATGAAGAAAATTCTTTCATGCTTTTTTCCTTATGCTTCACATCCATTACTTCTTCAGCATAATTTTGTCATTTATCTTCCCGTTGACAACTGGGACACTGCTCCCTTGAAGCCTACCGAAGTTTTCAAGGAGAAAAACGCTGGGTTTTAGGTATTACCTGGGTTATGATGTGTTGATTTTACACATCTGGCCTAAATTTAGCACAATATTTTAGATGGTAAAGTCTGGAGTTTCTAAAAATTCTACTTCCCAGGGGTATGATCAAACTGCCTACTTCCAGTGCTGAGGAACTGTACATTTGCTATTTCACAGAGCAATCAAGAATGCTCTTCAGCACAGAGCTTTCACAACAAGGCCTGATGATCCCTGTCATTGGTACTCTTTGGCTGGACACTGAGACTAGATCAGGGCCTCCCTCCTCTGATGTTACCAAGAATTTTCCCTCCCTCCCACCAAATGCCATCTGCCTGGAAAATAAACACAATAAAAAGAAAACAGATGAAGGGACAATTGGGACATAAAAGTGTCATGAGACCTCAATAAGCAGAGGTTGAAAGTGAAGGGAGGAAAAATACTGTCTCATCAAGGAGGAACGTACCTAGTGAAAAAAGAACTAGAGCATCCCGTGTTCCGGTCTTATCTACTCTAGGGACCAATCGGGATGCAGAGTACCAAAAGAGATATTTATGGGGATCATCAACCACATGTTCTGGTTTCTAATGATAAACAAAAAGGAATTTCAGTCTTAACTCTTGACTCTGCACAGTGAAAGAGTGTATTACCTCCATTAAACAACGAAGACTAATGAAATTACCAGCTGGGCTCCTTTATTCACTTTGGGCAACATAAACTATCTCAAAGCTTACCGATATTAGCTAACCTAATCTGACTG
>VZTO01020219.1:3682-14543 GCA_013400615.1 Syrrhaptes paradoxus
ATGTTCTTGTATGATGGAAAAAAATATTAGACAAAGCAGAAAAAGCACTTGCAGGTTGTCAGTATTGACATTTTTCAGCACTGTTGGGTCTGTTAGAAGTTGACTATTAGTCTGATCACAGACTGATCAGGAGATCAGTGGTAATGCAAAAGATTAGTAAGTGATAGATTAACTTAATTCTAAAGCTTCATTAAACTGCTAAAATGATGCTTCTAAGAGGTACAGTTGCAGCACAAATGCTAAAGATGCCAAGATTGCAGCAGGGTTTGCCTTACAGTCCATACAGTGCAAATCAGTGTCCTTTAACTGCTCTTGGGTAAACTTCTGCTTTGTACCCATTTTGTACCTTAACAGGTCACTGTCCCCTACTATTCTTTCCTGTCTTTGTGCCCAGCAAACAGCTCTTTTGTTCCATTTACCTTCAGAATTGCTACTTAAATCTGTGTCTAAAGAGTGTGTTTAGAAATAAATGTAGGGCTGCTTGCTTTCCTGACTTATTTTGTATAAAAACGCACTTGGGCTGAGAAGACAGCCTCACCTGTTTCGGTTGGCTGATCCATGCCTTAGAACAACCTGTTCTGGGAGAGGCAGGCTGGAACAGCTTGTAGATGTATCTCCAGAGGTATAGCCTGCTAAACCTGTTTGCCTTGTAAAAGTTGAGGTTTCTGCTCAGGATTAGAAGTTATGGCTTCAATTTCATCTTCCTTACCACTTGTGTATTCTTTGCCTGGCTTTAAAAAAAACTTCTGTAAAATACCATCTTTTCATTAGGTCGATTAAAAAGTCTTGCTATGTAGTTTAAATTGCTCTTCTCACTAAGGTTTTGTTTCAAAGTTCAGGTATTCATGTTGATTTTTTCTGTATGTGTGCAAAATCTTATTCTAATATTATTTTTTCTGTTCTTGTTTTCTAAAATGATCCATGCTGTGTGCAGGATGCTGGCTGCCAATGCTGCCAGTGTGTGTGTACAGGATTGTGTGTGAGAGAGCTCAAACGAAACAAGAACATGCACCTCTCCCTTTACAGCAAAGATTGCGAGGCCAAACATACTGCATGTAATCCTAACTGTAACCTCATTTTCCACTTCAAGGCAGCATGATCCGTCCAAGATATGAGAACTGATAAATAATGATATAAGTTAGTTATTTTGTTAGTTGTTTCATGTGTGAAATGAAACACCGTTTTGTGGGCTTGAGTACTGTACTTCCTAACTCTCTGAAGTGTAAGAGGGAGTTTTCCTGTCTGTGTCACTCTCCACACCTTTTCTTGGTTTCAGAAATCATGCAGGAAGCCCAGCACCAGTGGATAAGTGGTGGTCGGACATGGCAGCAGCCATATCGTTCCATTGGTTTCTGCAGAGTTATGTCAAAGCCCTTTTGACTCCTTCATTCCATGAAAGCATCTCTGAAACTGTCCCATTTGCTTTTCTTTTGATAACAGCTGTTGGCATTTTTCCTTTGAATTGAATTGTATTTGGGGTCACCCTTTAAGACAGTAGCTAATGCAGCTGTAATTTTTGACACAGCTTGCAGAATAAATGGGGTCAAACGTGGGTAAGATTTCCCCAAGAGCTCTCCGGAGAAAAGCCAAGCAGTGGTGCTTAAGGTTTAGTAGCTGGCCTCCTTCTTCCAGAGATGATAATGAATCAATTTCCTTTACGATAGGAAGCACTGGGCTGCTGGATGCTATGAATCCTTTTTAATTAGTCATAGAAGTCCTAACCACTTGTTTAAAGGTCTCAAAACACCATTAAGAGGAGATGAGGGTGCAGCCTGTGACCAAATTCTGCTTTGAATAATTACAGTGTTGCTGCCTACACTTCTGCTCCATATTCAAGTAGGTGCAGCATTCTTCTTTGCTACTTGGCATAAATGGTTTTGCGTGCTAATAACTACTGCATTCCAGCCGAGGGGTGGTGGCATCTAGGAGATAGCAAAAATTCATTCCCATGTCCGTGTGATGTGAGATGTTGCTGAGGTTTAGCTGTGGTCAAGCAAGGAGAAAGAAGCAAACTCTTTGTCAGCTCGGTGGTAGATGCTCTTGGAGAGTCTTTGAGAGATGCTCAAGGTGGCTGTTCTTGTGCCCTTGAAGGTCATATGGCTGTTTCCTGTAATGGCAGCTACAAAATGCTAGTGTGTGTGGAGTGGGGCTTGTAATTTCCTAGTGCACTGAACTGACACCACTGATAGATATTTAGGACAGATCAGATGGTGAGAGCGCATGTGCCGAGGAGGAATGCTGTGCTTAGCTAAACAACTAGGCGTTATCTGAGATCCACTTTAAATATATGCTGTCTCTGTAATAGCACTGGGTGGTTGTTCCAGGTACAAAATTTCAGTTAATCTGCTGTGTCAGTTTGAGCTTGCAA
Source organism: Syrrhaptes paradoxus (assembly GCA_013400615.1). Classification (NCBI taxonomy): domain Eukaryota; kingdom Metazoa; phylum Chordata; class Aves; order Pterocliformes; family Pteroclidae; genus Syrrhaptes; species Syrrhaptes paradoxus. The sequence goes on from VZTO01020219.1 coordinate 6,051, forward strand.
GTCCAAAAATATCTTGCTAGTGATTTATGTCTTTCATTGTTGTTCTTTTTTGTCATATGGTTATCTCTGCCCACGCACTGCTGCCTAATCTTGCACGTTTTGCGTGCTGTTCCTGTGGTTATTTCGTGAGAAGAAAGCTCAGTGTCACCCACAGAGCAGCACACGCCTAGCTCTGCACTTGAACATTAAGGTTTTTTGTGTGCAGGTATATCCAAATTTCATCTATCTACAGTGAAAGTAGCTAGCTTACCAAGAACCAAATTATTTCTCAGGATACTAGGAAAATATTTGGCATACACGTCAGTGCTTCAGTTAAAGCTTCAGAAAACACAAAGCTTTGAAGAGAATGGCAAGCTTTAAATCCTTTATATCTTTAATTATCTTTATAGAGCTGCATAATATCCTGTACTATCTGTGCGCACAATGCTTGAATTAATTTAGTGTTGATTAATTAAGGGGAAACGTCTTTTCTTTTACCTCTACCCTACTCCCTGTAATCTTGCAAGCCAGCGGCTGGTGGAGTTAGCTTCAAGCGTTCCTTAGCTTGGCCTGGGCCTTTGACATACTGCACTGGTGATTTATGCTTGTGAATATTCATTGTAGCAAATCCAGTGGCTTTTCTGCTTGCTCTTTCTCTTGGAGAGTACCGTGTAAGACATAAAATCTCCATGCAACCTGTAGCTAACTCCCTGGGTAGCAGTTTGCTGCATTGACAGCAGAGTACCAGCAGTGCAGATGTAAAAGGAGAGGTGGTAGGATAGTCACTAAGTTCCCTCTGTGTGTTAGTACCAGTCAGCTGCCACCCATCTTCAGAGCTGTCATGAGAGGGCAGTTGGGAAAAATGCAAATTAATTCTGAAAGGAGTCAGGGAATGAGAACAGAGAAAAAGTCCATGAGAGAACAGGCAGGGTATAATAAAAAGTGCTTCCAGAGTTTGTGGAAAAGACGTGTGAAAGAACAAGTAGGAAAGGGAAATGCCACAAAGTAATTTTCCTCAGTGTGTACAGTGATCAAAGCCTGAAACTCTCAAATAGTATTTTCATTTCTGACATTACTTGGCTTTGTGACCTTGAGAGAGCCTGGTTCCCTAAGGGTGCCATCTGAGAAACCCTGTTAGCTCCTTTGTCATTGGAGCTAAGCTGTGTAGTAAGATAATGGGAGGGAAGAAATTTATTATTTTTAGGGAAGGAAATGGCAGACTAAGTGACCTCCATCTGCAAAAAGTTATTTCAGTGTCCCTCTATAGGATTTGATTGCCATTTTTTGTCAGTAAGAGGAGATACGGACAAGATGCAGCATGCTGAAGCATCTTAGTGTCAGCTGATGAACTTGTTCAGAATATCTGTGAGCTTTTATTGAGCATCATATCTGCAAAGTGTCTTCATACCAACTGGAAAAGATTTACAACATTGTCTGATGGTATGGTAAGTGAACAAGAGAAAGTATTTAACCAGTGCAAAAGTAGGGTGTATCTACTGATATTTTTCTGCAGAGAAGTTTCATTGAGTGATGTATCTTGGGAGGAGAGCCAAGGGGGATGAGAAACTCCCAGCTGCTCATCTCCTTACCTCTAATTAGCAATCACTGTAGCTAGAGCCTTTTAAAAAAAAATACAGATTTATTATTTTTTAGATAGGATTGGTATATTACCTTTCTTTTTGTACAGGAAGTTTTATACAGTTTTGCTTTCTGTGCTGAAGCTGGAAATTTCAAATGAAAATTTAACACTTCTCGTGTTAACTTCCTGCTATTTTATTGATAAGAAATACCAAGTGCTTATTAAAGTCATCAAATACAGATATCTCTTGCTTCCATCGTTACTGAAGTGAAAAGGTAATTTTTTTCAGACCTTTTAGAGGCATGTGCTGTGCAGGTTGCAAAGGTACTCCCAAAGGATTTACAAGGTGTTGAAGGCGAAGCAACAGGCAGCTGAGCAAATGTCTTGAGGGTGAGGGAGGGAGCACTTCGTCACAGGAGTAACAGCATGGTATACTCCGTGCTGCCTTTGTGCAAAATCTGCCTGCTTATGGAACGCTGTCTTTGCTTCACTGAAGTCAAGAGTTTTGTCTTTGAACAATTTGGGCCAGGATTTTACTGTTTCTGTGGTTGTGTTTTTGGTGATTCTTTCTTTTTTTAATGAATTTAAATTTACACAAGTAATCATATATTCTTAGCAATCTTAGCTGTTTAGCCAGGGGGAGATATTTGCTGTTTCTCACTCGGATTTCTGTTTTTACATTTGTATCACCCTTTACGTTAGCTAGTACTGGTGAGTGCTGCCAACACTACATCACAAATTTATTTCATCCTGAGAGTTCTCTTTTGATGCATTTTGATTTAAACATGCTTATCTTTAAAATATAGGGTCCTGGATGCTCAGCTATAGAACTCACTGACTTGTTTGTTTTCCTGTAGACAAATGTTATCAGGAAAAAAAAAGGCAGTATTGTGTACATTTGTATTAAAGTCATTTTTCCTTAAAAGAAAGCCACAAAAGGTGTAGCATTTAGAACCTTTCAGTTGAAATCAGCCACAGAGAAAATAATCCTAAAATTAAACAAAATGAGCAGTGTTTGTTGTTTTNATGACTATTTCAAAACAATAAACAGGGTGGAAAGGTCAACTGCTTTTAATTTATCATTTCTTTGTGCTTAGCAATGACACTTTAAAGAAATTCCTGGTGATACTATGGGGTGTATTATTAAAAAAATTAAAATTCAGCTTAATGATGTTTAAGGTATTGATCATCAATAAGCAATTTCTTCACTATTTGTCAATGATTGTTTTAAAGTGAACCTGAGAAATGAAATTAATTTTTTTTCCAGCTGTCCACCACCATAATGTTGGTAAACATGTCAATTTATTTACTGCATGCTTGAAAAATCCATTTGTGTGTTTTGACAATATTGTTTTTTCTTCAGACTGTTTCTGGTGTTGGCTACAGTTAAATAATGTATGGAATTGGAAGGTTAAGTTTTTGTTCTCTGTTTTTCTTCTCCATTTTTTTAGCTTCCTCTTCTAAGAAAAATTTCCAACTGACCAATTAAAAAAAAATAAAAAGCAACAAACCAACAGACCAACCTCTAGCAAGCCAAGAAACCAAAAACAAAAACCCCAAAGTATGGTTTCCTTGGGGAAATTAAGTCTAAACAAGTATACAGTAATAAATACTGGCAGGAGAATTGAATGATTTATTAGACAATCTTTACTTAGGAAAGCTGCTTAACTATTACAACAGTCAGTGGGATTAAAACATGCTTAACTTGAAGCACATCCCAAGCACTTCCCTCATTTGCATTTTGCTTGCTCAAAGAACTTCAGGTTTGCATCTTTTTTTTAAGATGTGGTGGATGTTGTAGCAATTTGAGCAAAATTAAAACATTCCTAAAGCAAAAGAGTGCATCAGAATGGTGTGTTAAGAATGAAGTGCTTGCTTACTGGTTTTGTGCTGTTTGAAGCCTTTTACTTCTGGCTCTTTTCCAATGTGGAAGGAGTTTGTTTTCAGAGAAATATTGTTGCCAAGGGACGAATGTTGACTGTGTTGTGTTTAAAACAGGCTGATATTAATTACATTCTTTTAGCTATTCTCTCCTTCTCTGGATAACTTTAAAAGGTCCTTCCAATTTCCAGAATACTTAGGTAAGCTCTCAGAACATGAATGCAATGTCTCGTCGTTTACGTGAAGCATGTATTAAAGAACGGCAAGAACTGAACTCACTTCTGTGCACAGTCAAGAGACGTTGGTTTCGGAAGATTACACTAATAGCATGCAACAGCATTAGTGAATGCAGCGATTTCCTTCCCTTTCCTCTTTTATCTTTAAAATCTTTCTGCAAGCTGGTTGTGGAGAGGTGCTTACTGCATTAGACCAGAGGAACAGGCTAATTTTTTTCAGGACATAGTCTGTGATTGGGGCAGCACGATCTAGAGCAAAGTCAGTCTTCAGGGTTTTCCAGTTCCCCATTGATAATGTGAACCTAATGTTTTGCACTGGGTTTTGGTTAATTTAAAACTCCACTCTTCAGGCTTCCACGTTTCTTTGCAGACTTGGTTTTGGGCCTTTTCATCCTCTCCTCTCATCCCTTCTTCAGTGGGAGGAGTTCAGTGTGTCCTGTGAGCTTCTGGGAGAAGAGCTGCAGTGAGGTTTTTTTGAGCCTTCCAGTCACGATCCCTGTCACTCATTCTCCTCTTTCCACTTCCCTGAAAACTTGCTTTAATCCTGACACCTCTCTGGAAACTTCTCCATAATATATAAGCATTGGTTAATCGTCTTGATAAATTCTCTAGATCTAGTTGTTCGAAAAAATAAGTGTCACTCGTCCCAATAGTCCCTCAAGAGGTGGTCCTTATGTTCAGGAGTTCATGTTGACTTACAGAAGGTTGATGTGCATTTACAGGGAAGTTGTCCAAGTTATATTAATCAATATATTGGCATTCAATTTATGGATTACCAGGGAACATAAATAACTGTCTGTATAAACCCGTACTAGCTCACTAGCATTCTATTTGAATAGCTTTATATTTGTATTTTTTTAGAGAACTTCAACAGAAATTTCTGAGTATTCATCCGATAACGACAGCGTGGGAGAAGGAGAGACGGGGCTGGCAAACACCGCTGCAGGATCCACTAGGAGATTAGGGTTGGGGTCAGGCGTGGACACGGGGGATGCTGCAGCACGACTGGCCAGCGAGTGGCTGAGGTCTGCACAGGCCCTTCTCCGCACCCCTGGGAAGCAGGCGGGCAAGACCCCCCGAGCCCCCACCGAGTCCATGAAGAAGAGGAAGCTACTGAGGTAAATGCACTATCTGCCATAAGGAATTCTTTTTTTAATTGTAAGTAAATGAATACTTACGGAAGAGTGGGAATGCATTTAAAGGGTAAACATTTTAGAGATGCAAATTACAAAAAGCTTAATATAATTTATCTGTAAACAAGCAAACAAGGCAAGAAAGAACTCGGCTGAGGTGTAAAATCTGTGGTGAAAGCTCTTGATCTTGAACTCCTGTGTACAAGTCAATATGGTTTTTGTACTTCTAATAGTGCATTACTATGTGACTTATGCATATGTGAGTGGACATACTTCTGTTTTCGATTATAATTGTTTCATTGCTTTGTGCCTCTCCAGATTAGTCTGCAAAAATGCTGTACCTCTGATTTTTTTTTTATTTGGTCCTCTTCAGATTTGTCAGGGTAGAATTATCCAAAATACTGTAGGAGAGGGCTAGATAGCAATAGTGCTGAACTGTGCAGGACAGAGTGATGCTTAGGCAAAGGTGGGATGTTTTTGTTAATCTGAAATTTAAATCTCTGGGACTAAATTAGACACATTAAAAAGATATCTGACTGCTGAAAGAAAACATCCTGAGCAGTGGAAGACTGATGTTTACAATTCACTATTTCCCTAGCTGATTACAATGCAGAAGTGGTCACTTCCTATATTGAATCACTGAAAGTTGCTTTTACTTAAATGATATATATGAAGGTATGCCTGAAGCTATGGAGGCTACAATTGCAAACAGAGCTGTTATAGGTATCTATTGTGTTTTTGGCAATGTGGTACTTTCTTACTTTTTTACAGCTGGTTCTGTGTACAGTAATCAATCAGTTACTTAATTAAAGTGAAGATTTACTTTTTAAATAGCCATATCTTATTTTTCTCTAAAAATGTTCTTGGCTCTTTCAAAGTGCTGACTGAGAGAACAGATTTGAAAGTCCTAATTACTGAGGATCTCTATACTTAAAAGTGCTTTGCTTGGGCAATCAAGCCTTATTTCTTGTTACTTTAAAAACATAAAGAGACAACTGTACTAGGTCAGACTGAAGCTGTAACCCCCCAAAAATGCCTGTTAGTGACCAAAAGCGAGTATGTGTGAAGGTAATAAGAACACAGCAAATGTACAGTGGTGTCTGCTCAGCACCTGTTTGTTACCCTTAGTGGGTTTGTCTTTTCATGAGCTTTCCCAGTAATTTTCTGAAGCCATTAAAGCTTTTTGCTGCTGCAATAACGTCCCAGGGTTAAGAGTTCTGTAGCTTATACATGACTTGAATCTGCACCTACTACCTTCATTTGACCTCTACTATCAACAATCCTAGTCCAAAAATATATCTAACAGGAAAGATACTTTGAAACAAGTGTATAAGAGAAAAAATAGCTTTAAAACCAGCCGATCAAACCACAATGGTACAGAATGTAATCTGTCCAGAGTGGCCAGAGGAGCAGAGCTTGCAGGGTTTTTCACTCTTCCATCCTGTGGTTCCACCTTGGGTTCCTTTGGGAACAGGGAGGCAGGCAGGAAATTCCTCAGTTATGAGTTTTGTTTATCTAGTTATTTTGCTTGTCCAGGTAATTGTAATCTTTTCACTCTTCCTGTTCAGGACATTAATTCCATGTGTCTCTCTCTCCCATCCTTCCTTTTACTGTTGATGGAGAACATTTTAATTGGTGTGCTAACAGTGGATATGAGAGTCTGCATCCTTGATAGGAAAGCTCAAGTTTTCAGAGCTGTGGATTGAAGGCCAGCTCAGGGAAAGGTTTGTCAGTTTCTTGATTGATGAAGTGACAGCCCCTTCATTCTGGTTATATAGCTAGAGGTTAAATAGCAGTTGTTGACTTGTCCATTCTCCTTTTTTCTCCCCCTCTGCTGCAAATTGAGGCCACAGCAGAGAAAGCAGCAAGCTGGGGAAATCATCCTGCAAGCTGGATCTGGCCCATGGGCTCCTGCTCGGACCATCTGGAACTGTGCAGTAGGTGTAAGGGAGCCAAGAGCCTCCTCTTAGCCAGGCTCTCTCTTTCCAGGCTGGTGCCTTGGAGAGCATGGGTTGAGCGGAGATACAGTACCGGTGGTAGAGCTGCCATCTGCCTATGTGAATTTCTATGTGAGAGGTTCTACTCCAAATCCAGACCATATTCTTTTGCCAAATTCTTGTATGTCTTTGTGTATCCCCTGTAGTGTTAGTTTTTGTTCTAAAAAAAGATTGTTCTTTCTGCCATAGTCCACAGGGGAGAGCAGGTAGGCTGTATGGTGGTGTTTGTCCTTCAGGGGTGTTGGGGTCATGGGCAGGTTCTGCAGCAACCTGAAGGGCAGTGCTGTAGGAGGTACCAGTCTGTCATGCTAGTGGCAAGGTGTGATCTGTTTTGTTCACAGCCATCAATACCACTGCTTCTGGACAAACTCATCTTAAACATTGGTTTTATAAGCCGTCTTGTATAGGTGTCGTCCTTTATCTTAACAGAATTGGTGATGGAGTGGAAGCAGTATAATTTTCCCAGGTATGCTGAGAGATAAATGCCATTGTACTGCACCCGTGAGCTACTAAGAGTTGATAAGGAATTGCCACTGGTGGTATGTGATACTGAGATTAATTGCTTTAGCAATTGGGTCAAGAGGTGCTGGGTTTAGATGTTCCTTTTATTCCACCCCAAAGTTTCAGTTTCTCAGCTTGGGTCAACATTGCATGGGAGAATAATACAAGTGACTCGCTAACCTGAGGGGAGAGAATATATAACAAATATCAGTTTTCAGGAAGCTCTTCTTTTTACATTTGGAGTTCATGTTAATGCTATGGGGTGAAACGTCTAAACTGCACTAGTTCCAAGTCTCTCAAAGTTCTCTTGTGAAAGAAGGGAGAAATGAAGAGTATTGAAAGTCTCAAAGTTTGTTATGCAGGTTAAACCAATAACTGGGTTCATTTGGTATTTATAAAGAAGAAAACTCAAAAGGCATGCATTCAGCTTTTACTTGTCTACAAGTAAACCTTTCTTAAAGGTTTTATGAATGGTTTGTTTTTTCTAGTAAGATTTCCATCGGAAAAAAAAGTCTGGGTTTCAGTACAGGAAATAGATATCAAGTTATATAATCTTAACCCTCCTTCTAAATCTGTCACGTAAGAGCTTTTAGTTGCGAAAAATAGCTGCTTTCGCTTTTTTTTTTTTTTAATATTTGAGTGGCCATTTTTAATTTAATAGTAAAATAAAATCTTGGGTAGTTCTGTTTAATTCTCTTATCTGCTTGCATGCAGACCACTTACAGATCTGATCTGCTAAAATTAACTTTTGTTATCAAAAGAGGAGAAAATTACAGAATGTCCTGGTACTACTTGCAATAAATTAAAACCTGGTTGTCACAGAAGGCCAACTGAGGTCCTGAAAATAAAGGAAATTGCCCAGGGAGGAAGGAGCTGGCACAAATGAAGCAGGCTTTTACTCTAAAATTGGGTCTGTTCTTTCTTACGTGCATCCACAAGTACCCTGAGGGTGTAACAGCAACAGACTAGCGCTTTTGACCACCACGTTTTTAGGATGATTTTAGCTGTTGGATTAAGATTTCTTTGCTAGTGAATTTCATGCTGAATTAGGAGAATGTAACTGAAGAATATCATGGCTGCACTACAGATGTACCGCTTGTAATCACCAGCAAAGTACACAGGCAAATTATTTTTCACTTAAAGTTAAAATATCTTTTATTTTTTAGAAAGTATGGATGGTTTCACTG
>VZTO01020220.1:0-21693 GCA_013400615.1 Syrrhaptes paradoxus
AGACTGCCACATCTTCTCAAATACAATGGATAGCAGCTTAGCATCTTCATTCATCAGGACCCACGGATGCATCTCATCAGGTCCCATGGACTTGTGCACCCCCAGGTTCCTTAGATGGCCTTGAACCTGATCTTCTCCTACAGTCGGTGGTTTTGTACTCCCAGTCCCTGCCTCTGCCCTCTGCAACTTGGGTGGTGTGGATTGAGCTCTTGCCAGTGAAGACTGAGGCAAAAAAGTCATTGAGTACCTCGACCTTCTCCATATTCTGGGTAATCAGGTCTCCTGTTTCCTTCTGTAAAGGGCCTACATTTTCCCTAGTCTTCCTTTTTTCACTGACGTACCTATAGAAGCTTTTCTTGTTGCCCTTGGCATCCCTGGCCAGATTTAATTCTATGAGGGCTTTAGCTTTGCTAACCTGATCCCCAGCTGCTGGGACAATTTCTCTGTATCCCTCCCAGGCTACCTGTCCTTGCTTCCACCCTCTGTAGGCTTCCTTTTTGTGTTTGAGTTTGTCCAGGAGTTCCTGCAGGTCTCCTGGCATTTTTGCCTGACTTCCTATTTGTTGAGATGCATTGCTCCCAAACTTGGAGGAGGTGATCCTTGAATAGTAACCAACTTTCTTGGCCCCCCCTTCCCTCCAGGGCTTTATCCAACAGCGTCCTATCAAGCAGATCCCTGAATACACCAAAGTCTGCTCTCCTAGAGTCCAGGGTAGTGAGTTTGCTGTGTTCCCTCATCATCGCCCAAAGGTTCTTGAACTCCACCATTTCCTGGTCACTGCAGCCAAGGCTCCCCTTGAGCTTCACATTCCCCATCAGCCCTTCCTTGTTGGTAAGAACAAGGTCCAGCAGAGCACCTCTCCTTGTTGGTTCCTCTATCACTTGGAGAAGGAAGTTGTCATCAACACATTCCAGGAACTTCCTGGCTTGTTTATGCCCTGCTGTGTTGTCCCTCCAACAGGTATCAGGATGGTTGAAGTCCCCCATGAGGACCAGGGCTTGTGAACATAAGGCTGTTCCTGTCTGTCTATAGAGGGCCTCATTCGCATGGTCTTCCTGGTTGGCTGGCCTGTAGTGGACCCCCACTATAATGTCACCTGTCCCTACCCTCCCTTTAATTCTGACCCATAACCTCTTGGTCGGCTCCTCATCCATCCCCAGGCAGAGCGCCATGCACTCCAGCTGGTCACTGACATGGAGGGCGACATCCCCTCATCTCCCCTGTGTGTCCTTCCTAAAGNGAATCTTTTGCTGGCATTGGCAGCACACTGGTAGGATGGGGATGGACTGGGGTTCTTCTCCCCTGGCAACTTTAGTTTAAAGCCCTTTTCACCAGCTCAGCACGGTGAGTCATACCATGACTTGGCATTCCCCTTCTCTGACAGATGGACCCCATCAGCCCCCAGCAGACCAGGTATCTCAAAGCAAGTCCCATGGTCTAAGCAGTCAGACTGGTGGCTGTGACACTAGGCCTGTAACCATTTGTTGACTCACCAGATTCAACTGGTCCTTTCAAACCCCTTCCTTTGACTGGGAGGATTGATGAGGAAACCACCTGCACTCCAGAGTCCTTTACTGCCTTCTCCCGGGGCTTTGTGATCCTTCTTGATACTCCTCAGACTGCTCCTGGCTGTATCACTGGTGCCCACATGCAACAACAGCAGCAGACAATAGACACTGGACTGTAGGAGGCTTGTTAGTCTCTAGGTGACATCCCTGTTACGAGCCTCAGGTAAGCAGCAAACCTCTCTAGAGTGGGTCAGGTCAGCAAATGGGTGCCTCCATATGTGTCAGAAGAGAGTTGCCTACTGCTGTCACCTGTTGCCTTTTCTTAGTTGCTCTGCTTGTTACATGGGGAGCCAGTCAGGCTGCCTTACTTGGCTCCAGCATCTCTCCTGATGCGATGGGTCCTTCCTCTTCAGTTTGCAGAGCGGTGAAGTGGTTCTGCAAGGGGACCTCAAGCTTTGGGGGGAAACCTCTTCCTCTTGCTGGTCGTTGCCACTGCAAGCTTCCATTTTTCTGCACTATTGGTCCCCCTCCCTTCTGTGTGTGCCAACGGGGGAGTCTGCACCGCAGCCTCTCCCTTCAGCAGCTCTGGGTGGAGGCATCAGCCACCGCTGGGGTAGATGTTGCAGCCCCCCGTCCAGCTGGAGCTGCAGCCTGTGCTCTCAGACAGATATCCTCTGTTCTGCCTTGAGGGTCAATCAGAATGAATGCCCTTGACTTGGGCAGATGGTCACAGAATAGTGCCTGGTTGCTGGGTGATTTGTATTTCAAGTCTCCCACAGTCAGCAGAATGCCTCTCCTACAAAGGGCTGTCCTCCTGCACAAGCTGCCATGCCCTGCCCTGGCTGCCGCCCTCCACCATTTGCCTGTCCTGGTCACAGTGCTCCTCGTCATGGCACTCTCTGGGGCTACCTTCTCTGGGAGTGGCCGCCGTTACTCCTGGCCCTGACAACACCATGTTAGCTGCCCTCATGAGAGCTGCTGGTTCCTGGTGCGTCTCTGCACTCCCCTGGGGTTTCCTGGGGTTTCCTTGGATGAGGAAACCCCTCTGTACACCATGATCCTCCACTGTGGTATGCGCCTGCACCAGAGCTGACCACCTCCGAGATTTCATTTTTACCAGGAAAACAATTTGATACAAATGCATTTTATATATACAACGGTGGAATCGCTGTCTCTCCACATGGTCTGTAGAAATATTTTCCCTTGCCCTAAATCTGAAAATATAGGTACTTAAAATACTTTTGATGCTTGAAGGAAATCTCAGAAATTAAAGCATTGGTATATATAACAAATGAGAACAGCTTTCATAAAAAACATGCCTCTTCCATAAATTCACTTGCTACAGTGAATAGCCCCAATTGCTTGTATTTCAGTAACATCTCAGCAAAATCTGGTAAATGCGCTTGTCATTTATTTCCAAACTGTAAGGTAGGTTCATGCTCAGCTCTGCATGCTAATATTTTTTGCCTTTTTTTTTTTTTGACTGATTATTTTTCAGTGGCTATCAGTTAAGAGCTAAAATCTTTCTTTCTGTCATTGAAAAACACTTACTAGTTGCTGATTAGATGCAATATTTTCCCTTATAGAAAGAGTTAATTGATACTGAAGTCCATCAAATTATCTTTAATTTATTAATTGGGCATCTGACAGTTAATAAGACTCATCTAGAGTGATTTTCTCAATTTACCACAAAAAGGAATCAGGAGAATGGTAACAAAAGCAGAACACTTTTTCATGTTGCTCTTACAAACTCGCTTAAGACTTCAGGGCTTCCTTTCCCTAACTGGTGCTGGCAGAAAGTTTATTTCACTAATGATGATCAGTGGAAGAGTGACCCAGACCCCAGTCTTCCAGCTCCCAATCTAGCCCTTGCAGATAAACGTACAAGTGCATTTTTATTCTTTCAACACCAGGATAATGAGCACTACTAGAGAATCTCAGTGTCAAGGATGCAAATGGATTTCAGTTGTTCTTTCTTAACTATTACCTTGAAATCACCTCTAACACAAGCTTAAAGTTACAAGAAGAAAAAAGAAAAATAAAAGCTAACACCATGCTTGCAATCACTTTACATGGGCAGAAGTGACAAAAAGGAAAGACAATCATTCCATCTTCACATTGCAGAAACACATCCCAGATGCATCTCCCTTCCAGAATTCAAAGGACGAACTATAAATGGCTGCTTAACTTTTGGATTTAGAGACTCCGTTCTGTTTCCTATTTGGTGTCCTCAGGCTGCAACTTTTATATCGCTGTTTTTCCCTCATATAGCCCCCTGATTCTTGGGGGTGTCTCTGAGGTTGCCAGGTATTACCATTCCATTTCCTTGCTCCTTTCCCCTTTCTTCTAAGGACATATTTATTTGTAAGTCAATCAGGAATTTCAGTATGTCTTCTGCTTTGTAAATATTAGTATCGGTTGTGCATTTGCTCAACTGTGGAACAGTCTTTTAGCCACTGGGTCTGTGTTTGGCAAAGCCCTAATCAGAGTTTTAGGCAACATGAAGGTAAATGTCTTTCCACTCTGATAAACAACGCTCTTCTTTGAACCACTCACATTTTGTTTTTTTCTAAATTAGTTTTAACTTCTTAGCTGTCAGATGTGGCTCTCTATGTGGCCACACAAATGCTTGTGCCAGAAAAAAAAGGGAACAGAGGGATGGGAAAGAGTGTTCAAGGGGAGGGATTGCACTTCTATGGCAATTTCCTGTAAAACACATGTACATTAATTATACTGACTTAATAATGTCCTCATCAAAATAGAGTCTACTTTCAATAAAAGTACACATGAAATGTAAAAAATGCCATCTCAGTTAAGGTGTACCAGTCAGAAATGTATATCATTGGGACTTCAGGGATTCAGTCACTTCCGAAATCACTGCTTCTCTTTTAAAAGCTCCAACATGAGTTAAAGCAAAGGGAGAGTGAGTAACACAGCAATTTCAGGATTTTTATTTCGATATTTTATTTTAAGAAAAGTTCATTTACAACTCACTGGTAAGAACTCTCCTCTTGGGGTCTGTTGGTGCCCTCAGTCTTGGTTACTTTGTTCTAACAGTATGAGCAACAGGAAAAAAAAAAAAAGAAAACAACAACAAAAAAGGGACAGAATTAACTGTCACTGTTGTGGCTTGCTTCTCCATTCAATTTCAGATACTAAAACAAAATATTTCCTTAATAATTTTTATTTCTGTTTGTCTATTATCATCTCGCATTGCCTTGCTTTGTCAATTACTTTGCCAGTCTCTTTAGATAAAATGTGTAATCTTTATTTCTTCCTTCTAGCTCTTTTAATTTTACAGGTTTCTTTTCTGCTGGCATCCCAAATAAATTAATGTTAATGTGAATTTACAGAATGTGTATAAAACATGCTAGCAAAAAGTTGCCAAAATACCATGTACTGGCTTTGGCATTAGAAAATTCTCAACCTGCAAGAATTCTGTGAAAAGACCAGAGATGTTTGCCGAAAGCTTTTCCTAAGTAACAGTGATGGTCATCAATGAGGTCTTTCTCTCTTCTGTGTACATAGCATGAAGTACATTTCAGACTATAGCAGTGCCATTAATCTATTTTATCATTAAGGTTGAGTACAGGAAAGATAAAGTAAAACAATATGAAATCAATGGGACATTGCATCCTAAACTATGTAAACACATGCTGATAATAGTACAGTATCTTTAGATCCAAACTCCTATATCAGCCTTACAGAACATCCATTCACTCCAAGTAAATAGCTACAGAACACATGAAAACATGCAGAAAACCAATTTTATTTCCATGGTATATATTTAATTAAAATAAAAATTATTGAATATGTAAAAGGTAATAAATTCACTCTGCACATATCTTGTCCTCTGCAAAAAGCAAAATAGTTTGCAAAACATCTGCATGTAACAATATTTTATATCCATACAAACAAAATGCTATGACTACACAACTTAAACCTACAAACAGACAAAAAAACCAGAAGGTTTAATTCATTAAATGAATTCTCCTTGGAAACTGAAATCGCACAGATTTCAACTACAGTATGGTAAATACAATGTGAAGTTCTTAACAGAAATCTTGACCATTGGCAGAACAAACTGCATTTTTGACAAGACAGAACCAAAAGCATTTAAGGGACAGGACTACACTGGTCACATTGACAAATTCAAAACATATAGGGATTCCTATATTCAAAATACTGCAAAATTTCTTCAGACACTTCTTAGATAATACTTGAAGATAAAAGTGATGTTATGTGTCTTGTACTAATCTAAATGTTTCCACATCACTTAATATAATAAAAGTAATAAAAACAAAAGTCTAAAAGGGATTTATTGCTATTACTGAGGTGGCTGTTAGTAATATTTATTTTATTTCCCTCGCAGACTATATGTTCTAGTAACATGCTACATTGTGCATAATGTAGTTGGGCTGCATCATCATTAATAATAGATGATCTCTGCCCTGAACAGGTTCAAATCTAAGAACAAGACAAGACACAACAGATGGGAAGAGATAGACAGATAGGAAAGTACCAAAAAATGTCAAAATTTATACAAGCAGCACAAAACCAGAGAGTTTTTAGGAGGATTCTGAAGGATAATAACACAGATTTGCAGATGTTAGTTATATTTGTCCCTCCGGTAAGAAGCAGCATCAGAGGTGAAATGAATGACACCAAGCTGTGAGGTGTGGTGGACACGCTGGAGGGAAGGGATGCCATCCAGAGGGACCTTGACAGGCTGGAGAGATGGGCCAATGCAAACCTCATGAAATTTAACAAGGCCAAGTGCAAGGTCCTGCACGTGGGTCGAGGCAATCCCAAGCACAAATACAGGCTGGACAGAGAATGGATAGAGAGCAGCTCTGAGGAGAAGGACTTGGGGGTATTGGTGGATGAGAAGCTCAACATGAGCCGGCAGTGTGCGCTTGCAGCCCAGAAAGCCAACCGTGTCCTGGGCTGCATCAAGAGAAGCATTAGCAGCAGGTCAAGGGAGGTGATTCTCCCCCTCTGCTCTGCTCTCGTGAGACCCCACCTGCAGTACTGTGTTCAGATGTGGGGCCCCCAACATAAAAAAGACCTGGACCTGTTGGAGAGAGTCCAGAGGAGAGCCACAAAATTAATCAGAGGGCTGGAGCACCTCCCCTATGAGGACAGGCTGAAAGAGTTGGGGTTGTTCAGCCTGGAGAAGAGAAGGCTCCGAGGAGACTTAATAGCAGCCTTCCAGTACCTGAAGGGGGCTACAGGAGAGATGGGGAGGCACTCTGCATCAGGGAGTGTAGTGAGAGGACAAGGGGTAACGGGTATAAGCTAAAAGAGGGTAAATTTAGACTAGACATTAGGAAGAAATTTTTCACTGTGAGGGTGGTGAGACACTGGAACAGGTTGCCCAGGGAAGCTGTGGATGCCCCATCCCTGGAGGGGTTCAAGGCCAGGCTGGATGAGGCTTTGAGCAACCTGGGCTAGTTGAGGGTGTCCCTGCCCATGGCAGGGGGTTGGAACTTGATGATCTTTAAGGTCCTTTCCAACCCAAACCATTCTGTGATTCTATGATTCTACAATGTGAGGAACAGAGAAAGTCGCCATGGTCTGGCTAGGGCTGAGCTACCATTGCAATAGCAAATGACAGAAGCTAGTTGAAGAGAGGCAACCAAAGGCCTTTAGTTCACTTACACGTTCAATATGTTGCGTCATTTGTTAGTGGAGAGAACTTTCCTGCAGTATTTATTTATTCCTTAAATCTCTCATCCCTTACACAAATATTTTCTATAAGGTGACTGATAGTTGCATCTAATAGCTGCACTTACATGTGACATTTCCATCCCTGACCAATTAACAAGGACTCTGATTACTAGCCCGGGTGAAACCAGCATTAGAAAGAGTAGGAAGACTTCATCCTCCTCTTCTAAATGTTTCAGATATTTATCAGGAAACACAACCAATATACATAAGTGAGATATTTAACCACTTACTAGAGTTTGCAATTAATAAATCATGCCCAACTCAGACTGAAATCTGTTTGGTTAAACTAATTCTTTCTTGAAATATTAACGTTTGCAAAGTTTCTAAATAATCAAAATATTAAATAATAAAACATGGACTGATTTTCTACTATCCCGCAAATTGAATACCAAATGAGTACAGAAGGCTATCTAAAGAGTGTTACAGTGTCTTTGTGAAAATTTAATTTCTTACATTATTCTTAATTAAATACATGAAATCTAGAGAGATTTTGGAAATTAACTCTTTTTCTTCTTAAAATTACTTTTTCTAGGAAAAAAAAATAAATCCATGTGCTTAAAATATTCTAGCTTTTGACGAAACCTATATTTTTCACTGAAAAAATATTTCAGCAGATTTTTCTGAACAGAGTAAGTTCTACAAATGTATCCTCTCCATCTTACATTACCCTATGTCTGTGATACAACTGAATCAATAATTCCACAGATCACTTTCATTATATTTGTCTGAAGCCATTTAATGTCTTTATATGAAAGAAGGGAGAAAGGGACAAAGAACAAAAAAAATTTTAACACATATGGTAAAGTAATTAGAATGAGTATCTCTGGATCATGCAGTAACTATGGATAATGCAGATACAGTACTAAAAATATAAATATAGAAATACATTTCTACTAATGGCAAGACATTATATAATGTATCCATATAACACAAAAAAATGCCACTTTTTTCCTCAGCAGGTGGAAGCAGGCAATTATCTTACAATCATAATCTCCTTTGCTTCCTACTGCTATTGTCGCACTCAATAATGAGAATTTCAATTCTGGCACATTCAGATGGATAAGTTTCTGATAGCGTGCCGCAGATTCTGAATGAAGTTAAACTGCTGTGAATCTGGCTTCACGTTAGCAGTGCTGATGAAGGTGCTCTGGTTTTTCACCATGCTCACAAGGGAACACGAGTTAGGCTCAGGGAGTGCTTCTCCTTTGTTCTCATACATTACACGCTCCTATACTCAGCAATGTTCACAGCTCATTTTCTGTTTTGCACCTTCTAAAACCTCCTGGTTTCCAGAAACTCAGAAATTTTTTCATAATCATGGTCAAACAGCACCCTCTCAACTATATTTTGTATTGGAACCATTGTGTTGCTCTTGCAGTTCATTTTTTTATAATTTGTGCATTTACATATGTTTTTGAAAACATAGCTACTAGGAAAGGATTCATCATTTTCCTGATCATTTTTAGATGATAAATTACTTTCTGCCTTGTGGAACAACCTCAGCAGGTGGTCCAGGCACATGCACATGGAAAGTTAAAAGCCCAGAAAGTGGGAAACTCTGATAGAGATTGCAAGTGTTTCCACAGTGACATGATAGCTGAGTCAGGCTGCTTAGGCTGACATTTTGGACTTTGCTGTCTAATTTCCAGCATATATACTTAAATCTTCTTTGTTTTTTTTTTTTTTTTGATGTGGCTTTCAATTTTCCCCTAACTGGAACATAGCTTAGAGATATTTGCTACTCTCCTGTCATAGAAGCAATGAAAATCTTCAAGGTTTTCCCCCTCCTCGTGTTTCTTTAATAAAGACTACAGTAAGCACATTGAGCATTTTAGCAAAAATACAAGCAAAAGTTTATGTCTGGGAAGTGCATGAGTGAAAGAGGTTTGGAAATAGCAGTATATGCAGCTGCTGATCAGTGACAAAACGAACAAAAGCATCATGGGATGGAATCTACCTCAAAATCCTGCTCTTAAATGGGACATAAGTATCCACAAGAATGTGCCACAGTCGTTTTTCTTCCTGCCCACCACTGCAGGTTCCTAACGTCACCTGGTGCATGTCCAACCCTGCTTTGAAGCATCCACGAAGGGCAAATGGGTGCCTGCCTCCTGCAAAGAGATCCACTGCAGCATTGACCACACAGGCAGTGGGGCCAGGCATCCTGCTCAGCATGTTCAACACGTGGCCAGATGCCCTAACGCTTGCCCAGACTGGGTGTTGGGGCAGGGTCACCCCTCCTAGGGAAAAGCTGGGAGCTAACGCGCTCTGAGGCGAAGCATCGGTGCTGACCTTCCAAGACATGCTGCCAACCTTCTTCCTAGTAATTTCTGCTCAGGACCACAAGCTAGACAACCATTTCAGCTATGTCTATTGTTTTTACTTGATTTATTTTTTAAAAAATGCATGGCTTGCATTAAGGGACACCCTGAGAATGGGCTCAATTTATAGAGAAGCAAATATTGCCTGATGTGCACGATTTCAGAACAAACAGTGACAGTCACTGAATGGCAGTCTGCAGCATTAAACTAACCCCCTCTGCGAGCAGCATGTCTTTTCAGGATTAACAATTTATGAAGTTAATGCAAACCTAAGTATGTAGCTGTCCTTTTCTATTTTTAATAACCAAAAAGAAAATGTCACCAAGTAAAGGGGAAAAAAAAGCTGCTTCTCAGCTGGGATTGTTTGATAAAACACTGACAGCATTATTCTCTGTGCTCAAAAGTGGTACTAACCAGTTTTGTCATGGACCTTAAAAATACAAGATAGACCAACGAATTTAAACTTTTTTCACTTTCCCTCCATGTTATTAAGAGTTCTTTGAATTAACTTATTTTATCTGTGATTGTAAAATGAGTATGATCTCACATTTGTGGCTTGGTATAAAAAAAACATTAAACAAAACTACTCTAGTTATTCCAGAATTTCATTGATTTTTCTTACTGTTTTGCATAAGAATTAACACAAATGATTCTAAATCTATGATTCTAAATAATGCCTTACTTTCCTTAGGTATTTAAGTATGATGAATCCTTAACTTCTGTGAAAAATTATATTTGTGAAGGAAAAGCTTTCAGTGTTAAAATGCAGCAGTGCTCCAAACAGGCTTTGTGTAAACATATTTTTTCTGCTTGTCATGGGTTTCTTGGACTTTGGTGATGGGTGTGCTATAAATACTTTGATAGGAATAGAATCTGCAGCTGCATGAAAAGATGAATTCTGAGCAACAAATATTTTGCTAAGACATCAGTACAACTTTTCACTCATTTGAGGGGTATTGTGAAACTTGTGCAGCAATGATCTACAAAAAGCCAGACACGAAGACGACTGATACAGGAATACAAAGGTGGCTACAGACTACAGTAAATGGGAGGTGAAGATGC
Organism: Syrrhaptes paradoxus; assembly: GCA_013400615.1. Lineage (NCBI taxonomy): Eukaryota > Metazoa > Chordata > Aves > Pterocliformes > Pteroclidae > Syrrhaptes > Syrrhaptes paradoxus. The sequence continues at coordinate 10,622 of VZTO01020220.1, forward strand.
ACCAAAAATTGAATTCTTGAGATAGAGAAAAGTGACAAGTGTTTTTTCTTAGGAATCAACCTGAGACAAGACTCATTTAATGATAGAATCATACAATCATAGAACTTGAGCTTGATCTCAAGATCAAGTATTGGGGTGGTTGCAGTACCCCAGAAAGACCCAGGCTTGTGAACGTGAGGCTGCTCCTATCTGTCTATAGTCTCATCCGCTCAGTCTTCCTGGTCGGCTGGCCTCTAGCAGACCCCCACTATAATGTCTCTGTCCCTGCAGTAGCATTACTACTAATATTTGTAGTAATGAACTCTGCACAGAAGCATGCTGCTAAAACGTTGTATTGACAAAAAGCTGTCAGATATTACTGCTAAGAGGGAAGATCAGGATATCTTACTGGAGAAATGAAGTGATGCTGATGAGCTAAATAATAGAAACAGGATGAAATGTAATGGTAGAAAATGCATCTTGGACATTATTAAAAAGAATTTATTCTTTAAGCATCTGAGAGGAAACAAAAGGAGAGGAGGGAATTGGCTGTGCTAATTCACAGTTCCTCTGAAGAAAGTAATACAGTCATTAAAGAAAAAGCTGCATGTGATTCCAGAACATGGCAAGTGAAGCAGAAGGAAATACTGTACTGCTCTACAAGGCAAACGTAAGACCTGACCCAGAATACTGTGTTTAATTTTGGCATCCTACACATATGAAAGACAATTTCCAATTAAAGAAAATGATACTAGCTTTTTTTTTCTTTTTTTTTTCAATTTGAAAGCCCAAAAGAACAACACAAACAGAAATGACAGTATTGGTACAAAATAAGTTGATTTTAACCAAATATGAATTCACAAGCTTTTTAACAAGTGAGACAACAAGGTTTTGCAGTTTGATAAATTTATAAACAGGATTATGTGTAGTTGTTTGTGACAGTACAAATTCAGTAAAATGGGAATTGTCTTCCAGCCACATCTATGATGAGACCCCCAAATCAGCTACAGCTTTGGGGTGGATCTGCCTAGATAATTTCCTTATAGGTACTTGGCAAAGGCTTTTGATGAATAAGAGGAGAAAAAAAAATAACAAAACCAGATCTTCCTTGAATTGCTTGTGCTGTGGGCTACCAAACTTTTTTTCTGGGAATTGCACACCTAGCAGCTTTGCAGACCTTTTCCACCCTCAGTACAGCCAGTGAGAGCACCAGGCAGAACCAATCTTTCCTCCCTTCTCCCGGCCTATGTGAAAGGGTGCAGCATACTAATTTAAGGACAAATAAATGCAATATGAATTCTGTCACACATCACAATGAAGCTGGTCACTTATATATAAAAATTATTTTTATAATTATGCATTCTGCTCAGAAAAACAAACAAACAAACCCTACCTAACACATCTTCCTGAGAATTTGCTGCAGTTGGTAGTAGCACACATATTACACGCGTGGTGCTACAAACACGCTGCTATAAACCGAGCTCTCAGTACAGCATGTGGGACCAAGACAGTGTGCCATTCCTGACAAGAAGGGACTGAAAAATATTTTGAAGTCAGATGAGAATAATAATCCAAACCCAAAACAGGAAACATATTTCACAGTTCAAACTTCATACTGATAGGAGACAGGATGAGACTATGTTAGAGGAGCTGCTGGATTCAAACAACTTTTACCACCTATTTAAAACTATATGTGCTGCTCTTGATCCTTTGGAAACTGTCTTAACAGCTCTGTTTGTGTGTAATGATAGCAGGTCCACCTTTTAGTGAAATTCTCATCATAATTGGTGAGTATGCATGCTGTTGATTTCACAAGGCTTCATCACTTCCATGGCTGTCAGTCTCAGCACTGGCAATCTTATGTTTCTTCCTCCCACACTCTGATTTCTTCAGCACACGGCAGGCAGTGGAGCATGATGTTTATGCTGCTATCTCTGCTGCTGTTGCTACTTCATCTAATGCATCTGTGATACAAGTTGTTAAATCATCATAAGAGTAACAATACATTATAAAGCAGTCTATTATGTAAGAACTATTCAGTAACATTATTTTTAATGTACAGTTAATTTCCCATCATCACTACAATCTGCATAGAGCCAGCTATAAGTTCAGAACAACACCAAATAATTGTATTCCAGTGTCATTAGTGCAACGCATTATGAAGTAAATTCATAAACACATATGAAAACCTTTCTTGTAATTCAGTAAGGTAACCCTTTTGGCATTAAGTTAATCACCTGCACATTTTCCTAGTTTAGCTGCATTACGTATCAGCTACTGTGCTTAAAAAAACAGTATACTGAATCCATTTCTGAGGCAAAATGTAACGTACTTCGCTTCTTTGAAGGTCTCAGCAGCAACTGAGTAGAATACAATATTCACAGAATCACAGAATTATAAGGTTGGAAAAGACCTAGAAGATCATCCAGTCCAACCATTCACTGCCACCGGACCCTAAATATCTGTTCATGGGAGAGGAACCTTCAAGGTTTCTTTCATATTTGTTTTGAAAACCCTAAATTTATCCACCAGTGCTATGATTCCAGGGGAGGAAACTTAGACTTCTCAATTCCTCTGGAAGTCAAAGCAGTTTGTCTCTTCTTTGTAGCATATTTGTAGGGCAGATACCAGCATACATCAACACAAGCGGTCATCAACAGGGGCAGAATTCAAGGGACATATAAAAGTAGCAAGGACACACATCCTGTGGTTGATCTTGCTTAAGGCAGACAGATCTAAAGCTTAAACACTCTCTTGTACTCCGTGCACCTCTGGAAGAGGTTGTTGCCACTTGAAACAGCAAAGAAAATAATGTGCAGGTACCTCAGCTGCCTCAAATCACAGCCCAATAACCAAATCTATTAATAAAAAAAATAATTTCAGTGTTGGTTTAAAGTAATAATCACTAATGAATATCATTCTTGTTTGGTTCCATCATCGTACGTCAGAGATGTTCCTTGTGTCACTGAGAGACCGTGTATTTCTAGTGTAAACAACTGTGCAGCCTGTTAATTTATATCCTCTCTTCTTTACCGGCTGTTCTGCTCAGTAATCCTGTAGTCCATAGATAATATTCTTGGTGAGCAAGTGTCCTAAGATGTAGTAAATACTTTACCCATTTACGCATTTGTGTACAGGCATTTCAGGGAGCGAGCTGAGCACGCCGGTTTCACCCTAGGAGGGTGGGAGGACCCCCGGTCCTTATCAACACTAGAGTGACACCCCACTGGTGCAAGCCCAGTCACAGCCCCATCCCCCTTCACTTCATGGGGGATCAAAAACATACCTTCTAAATGGTGTTGTATAAACACATCTGCCCATATCTGCTTTGATCCCGGTTTTCTCTAATGACCAGCTGCAGAGACAGATTGTTTACAGGTGTTAAGTAAGCTATTGCAGCTCTGAACCTCACAACCATTGTTCTGAGTTAAGCTTCCCACAACAGCTCCCGTGCCACATAGCCGATCTTCTGTAAAGATCCCTACTGGTACAAGCCACTCAGGATGAGAAGGAAGGGGACAGTCTTTTCTGCAGCATTATCTCCAGATGAAACAAATGTGTGTTACAGTTTAGCAACATACTACAGTTGAAAACATTAGGAGTTTCTTGTTATAAAATGGTTTGGAAAAAAAGAAAAAAGAAAGCCATTCTAACTTGAAAGCAGACTTGAATACAGGAGCTTATTTTATCAAAGCACGGGATGTATTTCAGAAAGACAGAGGTGGAGAAAAAGAAAAGGCTGTTTAAGATGATGGTGCCTTCCAGTTACACACATCTTCACGCCCTGTATACTTATATTCTAACATGTAAAGCTTCTATTTTCCAAATAAAAAACCTCATCACCTTAATTGAAAACAAATATGTTCAATAACAGAGGAAGAAGCATTTCCTAATCTGATAAGGTAAAGTGATAAAAAAGCCAGCTAACAGCATAATAAGGTAAGGAATACAGGCTAATTGGTGACAAAATGTCAATATTCCAATAGATGTATACCAGCAGTCCATTAAATTTAATTAAGCACTCTCAGCAAGCAATAAATCATGTAAAAGACGAATTGAAAAGGAAATCAGCTGACTGCTGTGAAACACTCATGGGTTGGTGTACCACTGCTAATCTTTGGGTAAATTGAGAACTAGTACAGACATGTTAAACAGAGGATTTGAAAAAAAGACCAGTGTCTAATATTAGTACAGGATTAAGAGATTACATATGAAAATCTACAGGCACTGTTGATCTGCTCAGGTTTTAATTATGATCTCATTTATTGATATCATTAAAAAGTATTAAGAAAGATTTGAATGAAGGTAAGCACTAGACCATAAAACTGGGTGGTTTATGCACAGCCTCATTCTGGAAACTGATAATAATTAGTGTGCAGCACATGGATGCTAAAGGTTCACCCTGTGTTCAGCAGGGCTCCACATATCTGCCTCTGTACACACCATAAACTGGATAAAAAACTATAGTTCACAGGGCATTAATGGAAAATGAAATGCAAATGAATCATTGGCCTCATTTGCACAATCAGGGCAGAAGAGTAGCAAGTGCAACACACATTCGCAGAACACATAAAACTAAGCAGGCAGAGGGGATATGAGAAAACAAAAGCAGCATTTCTTGGATTACTACAACACTGAAGAGGGAAAAGCCCGTAGAATTCAATAAATCTCTCTGAATTGAAACTGATTTTAGGTTGAGATCAGTTATGGGATTTTATATTTCTGTGGCTCTTCTCAGCTCTTAACTAAAAAGATGTCTGCAAAGGAGCACGTGGCATTTTAAAAAGTGTTAAAAGCAAATGAAACACAGGCCACATGTAAGCAAAAGGAGGGGAGGTTTTGTGTTTCTGTTTGGTGGAGGCCAAGGCATGACAGGAATAAGGATACAAGGATACTTGCTGGTCAAATCTGAAATAACAACTGATTTTTTTTTTTTTCAAACCAATCACAATAGTTGCCATTTCTACTCCATTTAAAATGGATTTAATGAAACTGGAATAGAAGAAAACTGACACAGACTGCCATTTCCCACAAGCTAACCTATTCCAGTCATGTGCAAAGCACAATAAATAGTCTTCATTTATTCAAAAGTGATGCTATGACAGTTTGCATTAAGCACTGAGACAGGCTGCTTGTTTCAAATAGGTTGGGACTGGTGAGAGGGGAAGGTTGAAGAGAAGTTTCTGGGTTTTTGGCTTTCAGGAAAAATTCTATATTCTTTTAAATTTCTGGTCCTAATCTGTCCTCTGTGAAATTACAGGGAAGAGAAGGAGAGGTAATGAGAGGCAAAGTTCTGCAAGTGTTTGTGGATTTAACAATTACTTTGTGTTTGGGTTTTTTTTTCCACCATATATTAATATTCTATGAAATTAGCTCAGTGGTAAAAACTCAGATTGGAACAGTGATTAGCAGTGAATAATGAAGAACAGTAGCAGCCAGCAAATAAACTATCCATTTGCAATCTTGTAAACTCCTAAATTGTGTGATATTGCCTTAATGTCATATCAAAAATATTTCAAACTGAAAGCTAATAACCCCTCTCTATTAACTTTATTTAGATGCTGTAAAAATAAGTTGAATATTTGTCTTTTTAATAATTGTGCTTCATGTCTGCATGAAGTCGATTAAGGAAGAGAAATTTGTACTCTGTTTTTAAAATAATTAACTGATCTTAATCTGTTTCCTGCAAACATTAAGTCTCTCTTATCTCTGTTGGACACCAGTGTGTTTTCCTCTCTGAAACTCTGATTTCTCAAAAGAAGCCACATTTACCATGGAAAAAAGTGTTCCTGGAAAATTCAGTATAGATGTGGATTGGGTATCCCACACATGAGCAGGTCTGGACTGTTGACTCCATGCTTTACAAAATATATATATATATATACTCTGTCTGCTTAGAAGGCAGGTTCCTATGGCTGCTGTTTTTACAGATATGCTTTGTTCCTCCACATAGTGAGTGCCATACCTCGAGCCCAGAAGTCAAAAACACATGGATCATTAAGTCTACAACACTACTTTAAGAGCAAAAGTAGTGCTTAATGCAATGTGCTCCATACAGGAAGACAGATCTCCTTTCTTAGCTTATGTACAAAATTCTTTCAGCATTGTAACAATCACTGTGCTATGCATCAGTCTGAGACTACCCAAGTTGCTGACAGCTAACACATTACACTGAGAATTACCCACAGCATATTGTCAGGGCTACACCAGGGCACTGCTAACATGCATCAAGTGTATTGCTTCTGGCATCGAACAAGCTTCATCAGCATTTGCCTGGAGATGTGCTCCACTGCACTGTGTAGACCTGTCCTAAGGGAGGGAAAGTGTCCAAGCTCCACCATGCCTTAAGCAGCTCATTCTTCTTCATTTTGTTTTTATTAAATTGGAGAAGCCCTTTATATTTTCAGTTTATAGGAACAGAAGTGTGTCCATGCAACACCTCTGCATGGTTACTATGTTTTATATGCATCGCTATTATGCCAGCAGTGAGTTCACCCGGGGGGGGGAAATGTGCTCAATGATTACTTTGGTATTGTGTAGTGTTTGTAAGACCGGAGCTTGTCACCTGGCACTTTCTGATAAATAAGGTCTGTTAAACTTCAATTTTTCAATCTTTCCTGTTAAAGCCAGTGTTTTTTCTTATTGGATAAATATATGGGAAAAGTTTAAATCTCCACATAAGTTTATTTATGGAATGTTTTTATGATTACCTTTAAGAACGCAAATTGGATGTTAAAAGCAGAGCCTTCTGGCAGTATTAAAGCACTTATCTATTCAAATTATTCGGTGAAGCAACTCTGGGAAAATACTTCAGTTAGGATCTGCAACCCACACATACAGCCACTTCCTCAGACTCACTTAGAATACATATAAAGATAGGATATATTTGGTATTAACTTGAGGATTTAATTAGTTTGATTATCTAATTCCAGTTCAGTAGAGAATAATTTGCTGATTTGACCTTGCAGTGATAGAGTGCTTTATATTTTCTCAGTTTACAATTATGTACAGTAGCCTAGGTTTGGTGATGTGTTTTCATAAGTGTTCTATTAAATCCTACTAATTTTATGAAACAAATAATTTGGTCTATAACTTTTGAGGTATAAAAGTTAAATTAAATCTCACCTAAATCAGTCTTTGTTTCACATAAAAAACTTGTACTGAACTTTTCTTGACAAGGTTACAAAACAAGAATTAAGTATAAATTGATGCTTACAAACCATCCTGTACATTAATTAAATAAATTAATGCTTACAAATTATTTGCCTAGTGGGAAGCAGAATTTGGCATTTAAATTCTGTTTCCAGTTGTTTACATAGAAGAAAAAAAACCCAAAACCAAACACTACCATTAGACATGATCAATACATGACAGTAACCCAGCTGAGGAAGCACCTTGGTGATGGTTATGGTAAATTGCTCGTGCATTTCTGTTGATGCATATATTGAGTCTTCTAATAACCATAGAAACTACCTTAAAGGAAAGCTTATTTCGAATTTTCTGAAACTGACTCTGCATTCAAGCAACAGCATACACTGCTCAAATCACCTGCAGAGGTACGTCTGAAGCATTTGCTGGTAACGGAAANGGTATTAACACACATTTATAAGATCCCCAATGAGCCTTTTCTTTTCCAAGCTAAACAGTCCCTGCTCTCTCTGCCTCTTCCGATGTGACAGATGTTCTAAGCCTTTAATCATTCTTGTGGCTGGACTCTCTCCAATATGTCCATGTCTTTCTTGTACTGGGGAGCTAACCAGAGGAGACAGCACTCCAGATGTGCCTCACCAGGGCCGAGCAGTGTTCAGTATGTACACTAGGCATTTATGCATGAAAGAAGTTGGCTACTTGGGGATCTTATTGAATCTCTTGATATTAGAGGTGACAACAGGTGGTTCATAGCAGACTGAAACTATGCTTAATATGGAAGTATGAAGATGCAGTCATTGATTTTATTATTAATTCCTGCTCTGTCACTAGTCTTATGCTATTTGATTTGATGAATTTCAAACTAAAGTGGTTGAAAAGCATATGATACTGCTTTTACTCATGTTACCGGAATTCTGTATCACACTGGCAGAAAACTTCAGATTATCCGAACTAAGCAGCAAAGGTACAAGGGGGCACAATTTTTCTTACTCAGAATGGGAATAATCTAGAAGTACCATGCAAACAATGAAACAATGTTGCATAATAGAGAAATAAATTCTGATTACATTTCCTCTATCAAGAAATTTGCACAAGATCCTTATGAAAAGAACCATGTAGAAAACTAGAAGGGACTCAAGGAAGAGCTGCCAAAGCCACTCATGTTACCACCTGGAATACACAATCCTGTGAATACTTCCCCATCACCACCTGGATCAGAATGTGACTTATTGAAATTCTTTAAAATAAAGACCTGCTTTGCTGTGAGAGGAGGGTGCACACTCCACCTGTGTCTATACTGATCTTTCGAATTGGGCAGTGAGGATTATCGCCACAGCTTTTCTCCATTGCTTTACATTTACATCAGCAATGGCACTAGGTTAAAAGCCTGTCACACTTAGAGACCATCCTCCAGAGTAGCTCTAAACATACGGTTCCCTGCAGCCTGCTCACCTTCTGTGGTTCTGCTCCAGGAGAAAATGATCAAGCACATGTGCCAGCAAGCCAATGCCCTCAGGCAAGGCTTACAGACTTGGAGTGGTTTCTACAGGCTTGGAGTGAAAACCAGGGGCACACACTAGTTCCAGTCAGCATCAGGGTCACCCTTAGCAGACAGCATGCACACAGATAGAGAGCCTTTGTATTTCCAGTGCAGACACTGCACCCAAAGCTGGCATTAATGTTAAAGCTGGGATGGGAGAGAGAAGGGAGAATTTTCTTGACAACTTTCTCATGTAGATTCATGACAGAGGTGGCCAGAAAAGCAGCTGTTTCTTAGCATTTGTCAGGCTGCCAGCAATTCACATTTCATCAAAATTTACAAACCGGGTATGCTAGCTTTGGGGAGAGCAGAATTATTCTAGTATTCATTTCTAGTACAGACCATGGGAAAGGGTAGGGAATATAGGAGTGTACATTATTTATCTCAAGAAACTTCACAGCTTAATATATTGTCAAAGTTACTGTGATTGCTTCAAAGCTTTCTGTTCTTCTATTAGTGTGTTCCCCAACATCTATGCTTTCCTTAAACTTTCTTTTAGACAAAGAACTAAAATGCTTTAATATTTCTAAAAAATAATACTTGTAAGGAAGGAAAACTTGTCAAATTGTCATTTCTGTTAAAATACGAAAACATTTTTAACAGCCATACCTGCTAAATAGAAATATGAGGAACAGTGTGTGCATGTGGACAGCTTCACACCTATTTCTTTTGAAATGTTATGTATTTCTCTAACCCTACGTGTGTTCATCAGAAATGTGAGCTTCAGAAAAGATGGTTTAGGTACTTTTTTTTTGCTATCTATGGTATCCATGTGTTACTTATCACTGCTTATATGGCATCACTACTGTACTGGAAAGAGAATTGCTTATTTACTAATAGAGGAACATGGGCAATAAACATCTATTTAGAAAATGGAAAACAAGTGACTGAATTCAGTGCCTGTTAGAAGTATTTTGAACTTATACATTTCTTTTATTCATCAACTGTTCATCCAAGTAATATGAATGAGTATGTTCTAATAAAACTAAATTTAACACCTATGACTATTCAGAAGGAAATGCTTTTCCTTTGGGGCACATATTCATTCATTTGTTCTACCTAACAAGTATCAGCATCCAGACAAATTCCATGATGAGAAATTGATATCATCCATGTGTGGTGTAAAGTTTGTAATTTGTGACTGAATACTGTTTTTTGAGAGGCATTGATTTCCCAGTAGTGATCCTTCATATAAGAAGCTGAAGAATTCTGCAGGTTAGTACTTTCTGAAGTTCGGAAGGTTTTAAAGCTTAAAGAAATTTTTAATATAAAATTGCAAGGTATGGAAAGCCTGAAGGAGTTTTCCTAAGTTGGATGACATGAAGTAGGCTGCAGACCATGACTTCAAAGTTATATGTACAAGGTACAGAGTAATATTTTGAAACCTTTGAGGTTTGCTTTTTATACTTTCAATATTTTAAACATTTTGAGTCATATACGATTAAAAAAGGTTGATAGCTATGTCCTTTGATAACAAATCATTGGAGTTTGGGGATATTTTCATTTAAGCTGTTCATCAAATACAGACTTTATAAAAGTCTAGATTTCTCATGTCTTTTAAATAAATGAGAAAACATTAAGAATAAGCATGTATGTGCCCAAACTCATATATGTAGATATAGGTAGTTTTTCCTAGATGTAATAAACTGAATTCTATACAGAAATTTAAAAGTTAAAAGGGGAACAAAGTTAACTAGAAAATGGTTTTACAAATATTTAGAAAGCCCCTTCTTGAAGGAAGAAGGCTATTTACCGAATACCTTCCAGTTTACAGAACTTACCCCAGTGACTATGGAATGAAGGAGTCACAGGACTAGGGTATCAACACTGACTTTTAGGACCTCAGTCCAGATTTTATCAACAACTACTGAGAATGAACACCACAAAATGAGCACTGTTTTGGTGAAATGGGTGTTTATTTCCCCCTTACTATCATCCATAGACAGGCTGACTCATTATTAACTCAATTGCGTGGAAAAATGTGAGCTGGAATTTCTGTGCCGTGGATAAACTCTGACTATTCAAACAGCTACACTCTTTGCTGTTTTAACAAAATTGTACAGACTGTGTTCTGCCTAAACATCCTAACTTTGGAAGTATTTCTTCACAGAAGATTAAGAAGAAGTCCAACTGAGCAGCAGCAAAAGCTACAGAAGGAGCCCAAGGGGCTAATCCTACAGTCTTCATATGTTTTATTTCACTAAAGACTTAATATGTTTCATTTCATTTTATAAGAAGATTTACAAGCACCCTTGAAGAAACAATACCATTTTCAGTTAAATTCTACCTTTATCTCCTGGAACCAGAAGACAAATCAGTTTTAGAATCCTAATTACAAGAGGAGAGATACAAGTCTAGACACTCAATCAAAACCAAAAAAGCAATAGGGGCAGATGGCCTGAAA